>CM059780.1:68450345-68475345 GCA_030435695.1 Brachymystax lenok tsinlingensis
ACAGGGGTAAACAGGAAAGGGTCTTTGTTGCCACAAAGTTGGAAGGACAGAATCATCTAGAATGTTATTGTATGTTGTAGCATTAATATTTCCCTTCACTGGAACTAAGGGGCCTATCCCGAACCATGAACGCGTTTCTACTGCTCCAATGACGGCAAGCTTTACACCCCTCCAGCCGACGCTTGGCTTTGCGCATGGTGATCTTAGGCAGTTCTTGTGCTGAAGTTGCTTCCAGAGGCCGAACACTTTACAGGTAGCGTGCTGACCTGTTGCACCCTCTACAACCACTGTGATCATTATTATTTGACCCTGCTGGTCATCTATGAACATTTGAACATCTTGGCCATGTACTGTTATAATCTCCATCCGACACAGCCAGAAGAGGACTGGCCACCCCTCAGAGCCTGGTTCCTCTCTAGGTTTCTTCCTAGGTTCCTGCCGTTCTAGGGAGTTTTTCCTAGCCACCGTGCTTCTACATCTACATTGCTCGCTGTTTGGGGTTTTAGGCTGGGTTTATGTATAGCACTGTGACATAGGCTGATGTAAAAGGGCTTTATAAACACATTTGATTGATTCATTGATTGAGAGGCAGTTTGGAACTCGGTAGTGAGTGTTGCAACCGAGGACAGATTATTTTTACGCGCTACGCGCTTCAGCACTTGGCTGTCCCGTTCTGTGAGCTTGCGTGGCCTACCACTTCGCGGCTGAGCCGTTGTTGCTCATAGACGTTTCCAGCACTTACAGTTGACCGGGGCAGCTCTAGCAGGGCAGAAATTTGACAAACTTACTTGCTGGAATGGTGCCATCCTGTGACGGTGCCACGTTGAAAGTCACTGAGCTCTTCAGTAAGGCCATTCTACTGCCAATGTTTGGAGATTGCATGGCTGTGTGCTCGATTTTATACACCTGCCAGCAACGGGTGTGGCTGAAATAGCCGAATACACTCATTTGAATGGGTGTCCACATACTTTTGTATGTATACAGTGCCTTTGGAAAGTATTCAGACCCCTTGACTTTTTCCACATTTTGTTACATTACAGCCTTATGTATTAAATAAAACAAAATCCTCAGCTATCTACACACAATATCCCATAATGACAAAGCGTAAACAGGTTTTTAGACATTTTTGCTAATTTATATGAAAACAATTATTATGAAATACCTTATTTACATAAGTATTCAGACCCTTTGCTATGAGACTCGAAATTGAGCTCAGGTGCATCCTGTTTCCATTGATCATCCTTGAGATGTTCTTACAACTTGATTGGAGTCCACCTGTGGTATATTCAATATACCTGTGGTATATTCAGTTCTCCAAAAGGCACCTAAAGGATTCTCAGACCATGAGAAACACGATTCTCTGGTATGATGAAACAAAGATTGAACTCTTTGCCCTGAATGCCAAGCGTCACGTCTGGAGGAAACCTGGCACCAAGGTGAAGCATGGTGGTGGCAGCATCATGCTGTGGGGATGTTTTTCAGCGGTAGGGCTGGGAGACTGGTCAGGATCGAGGGAAAAAAGAACGGAGCAAAGTACAGAGAGATCCTTGATGAAAACCTGCTCCAGAGCACTCAGGATCTCAGACTGAGGCGAAGGTTCACTTTCCAACAGGACAACGACCCTAAGCACACAGCCAAGACAACACAGGAGTGGCTTCGGGACAAGTCTCTGAATGTCCTTGAGTGGCCCAGCCAGAGCCCTGACCTGAAAATAGCTGTGCAGTAACCCTCCCCATCCAACCTGACAGAGCTTGAGAAGTTCCACAGAGAAGAATGAGAGAAACTCCCCAAATACAGGTGTGCCAAGCTTGTAACGTCATACCCAAGAAGACTCAAGGCTGTAATCACTGCCAAAGGTGCCTCAACAAAGTACTGAGTAAAGGGTCTGAATACTTATGTAAAGTATTTCTAATATTTCTAAAAACCTGTTTTTGTTTTTTCATTTTCATTATGGGGTATAGTGTGTAGATTGATGAGGAGAATCTTTCCGAAGGCACTGTATATAGTGTTCATATAAGTGGATTTGGCCCAATACTCTTATGTGGGGACTATGTACAAAAAGTGCTGTAATTTCTAAACGGTTCACCCCAAAATACCCTCAAATTAAAGTTGACAGTCTGCACTTCAACCTCATTTCAAATCCAAAGTGCTGGAGTACAGAGCCAAAACAACAACAAATGTGTCACTGTCCCAATACTTTTGGAGCTCACTGTATGTTCTGCTTTGCCTGCCTGGTTTCTCTGCCTACTTGCATCCCTGCCTGGTTTCTCTGCCAACCTGCATCCCTGCCTGCCCGCCTGCTTGCCTGTCTGCCTTTCTGCCCACCTACCTGCCTCCCTGCCTCCATGCTTGCCTGCCTCCCTGCCTGCCTCCCTACCTCCCCATCTGCCTGCCTCCCTGCCTGCCTGCCTACTGTGATGAGATCAGTGTGAACTTTAAGGATGACAGTATGGGGTTCAAATTTCCAGATTTCCGCATAGCTGGATTAATTCAACTGAGTATTGTGATAATGCACATCTTGAAAACATTTACCTGTTTTTTATCCTGGCTTTCACAGTGGAACCACTAGCTGAGCAAAGACGAGAAAATGAGAAAGAAAATCAACTACCGGGATGTTTACAACCAGTACAGAGTGCTTTCTATAGGCTGCAATCTGACTATGAATTCAGGTTGTATAGATTTTACAGTTCAATTTGCTTGAAGACGTTTTGTCTTTACTTTTAGACCATTTCATATTTGGATGCCCTAGCAACAGTATTTTCCACAAACACCAGAGTGAAGTAGTCGCCAAAGTTCAAGAGGACACAGTCATACAAAAATACAAAAAGAAATACATTTTTTTGGCACATTGTATTAATCACAATATTCTGTAGCAATAATACACATGAGGGATGACACTTCAGGGGGAATATCTCTCAGTAGGGTTTCATAGTTATTATCTGGGCCTCGCCATACACCGTGGAACAGAAACTGTTCAGAAACACATTTAGCTCTCTCTTCACATTTTCTTAACTGAAGTGAGTTTTCTAAGAGGGATAGATAGAATAAAAGAGAGAGAAAAAGGGACATGTAAAAAGATGGCGGTATCACTACAACTGGCCATGGTCTGTAGTCACATCTTTAAATATTGGATCACAGATTCTCTGTGATTCTCTGTGTGAACAGCATTAGGACTGATGCGTCTTTCAGGAGTACAGTACTATCCTCCAGATGATGCTTCAGACTCCTTGCCTTCGGGCCAGCTGTGATCAAGTACTGTTCTTCAAATATACAGGACAATAACCTCCAGAATGTGTTGACGACCAAGTGAGTTTCAAGGTTACAAGAGCAGAAGAAAGCCCATAATGTGCGTAGCTATAGCCCATAACCCATAGCCCTAAAACTGTGACCAATTAAATGGCTTTGTAGGAGAGAGCCTCTTTAATGAATGTCCATTCCTTCCCCACAGTTTGTTGTTTCCTTGCTCAATGTTTTAGCCCCAGCCATTGTGGTGTCCATATATCTCATATTGATTGTCAGATTTGGTAATGCAATCCATGGCAATCTCATGTTTCCTTTTGCTGTTGCTGTATTCACATTTCACTGTCATTGGTTGATTATGTTACCATTACACAGGAGATATTATAACACACACAATGAATTTGATACTTCTGTTGGACGTTGTCATGGTTATACCATCCCGGCCCCTTCCCCTGACTGAGGGTCTGTGAAGGATTGACTGACAGTCACATGTGCAGTGATCCACTCATACTGGACGACAAATGCAAGCACACTGCCACACCAATAGGGTGCTCTGTTCTGGCCCCCACTACCAGAAGGACACACCACAACCAGGGCCTTGCACCCCACCATCTCTGTCCTCTCCCACTCTGCCTATTAGGTGACTCTGGAGAACTATCGTCCCCCTCTCCCACTCTCTCACACAGTCACCTCTGTCTTACTGTTGGTCACAAAGTAAGGCTGAGTGGGCAGGAAGTGCTGACTGTGGCTCTGGGAGCGGGAGTGACTGTGCAGCTCGTTGATCTGCTCCACCGTGCACTGGGGCCTCTTGGTGCCATAACCCTTCCTCCTACCCACCGTCTCAGTCCCGTCCCAGCCCTTTGGCCCCATTCCTCCCCCCATCCCTCTGGGGGCTGCGATGGTGTTGGAGCTGTAGGCCAGCGAGTGGTGTTGTTGCTGTTGATGTTGGTGGTGGTGTTGGTGGTGAGGACCAGGAACCGTCCCAGTGTGGTGGTGAGGCCCTGGGAAAGTCCCTGTTCTAGTCATGCTGGCCATGGTCATGGCTCCTGGACCTTTATTAATGACCCTGTCACCACTGTTGCTGAGTCTTTGGGGCTTCTGTCCGTTCTGCTTGGGTGCGGTCGGCATGGTGGAGCCCTGGTAGGTGCTGGATAGGATGGGCAAACTGCTGGGCATCTCTGTGATGTAGGTGGCCACTGGCTTGGGGCCTAGGGATCCCAGGGTGCTGATGGCACCCAAGGGGTTGTTGTGGGGCATGGGGTTGTTGTGGGCCATGGGGTTGTTGTGGGCCATGGGGTTGTTGTGGGCCATGGGGTTGTTGTGGGCCATGGGGTTGATGTGGGACATAGTTTTGTTGTGGGACATGGGTTTGTTGTGGAACATGGGCTTGATGTGGGGCATGGGGTTGTTGTGGAGCATGGGGTTGTTGATGTGGGGCATGGGGTTGATGTGGGGCATGGGGTTGTTGTGGGCCATGGGGTTGTTAAGGGCCATGGGGTTGTTGATGTGGGGCATGGGGTTGATGTGGGGCATGGGGTTGTTGTGGGCCATGGGGTTGTTGTGGGCCATGGGGTTGTTGTGGGCCATGGGGTTGTTGATGTGGGACATGGGATTGTTGTGGGCCATGGGGTTGTTATGGGCCATTGGGTTGTTCATTGGATTGTGGGTCATGGTGGGGTTATTCATTGGGTTGTGGGACATAGCGTTATTGGTCATGGGGTTCATAGGTCGCATAGGGTTCATGTGCTGGAGGGGGAGGCCGCCTTTGGACGGCAGCTCCATCATCAGACGCGGTTTGTTGTAGAAGTCACCATTGGACTTGGCCGCTGCATGGGGATAGAGGCAGAAGCACAGGTTAGGGAAAGAGGTTTCCTAGTTTATGACACAGATGGGCAGCTACGGTCCTCAAGCACTTTTGGTATCCTATATACTGTAAAAGTTGAAAAAAGTATTATCTTTATTTACAAGGACACCATTTTCAGTTATTTTTCTTACAATTACCTTCAACTCTGGTTCTTACTGTAATGTAATACACTCTGGTTCTTACTGTAATACAAGCTGGTTCTTACTGTAATACACTGGTTCTTACTGTAATACACAGGTTCTTACTGTAATACACACTGGTTCTTACTGTAATACACTGGTTCTTACTGTAATACACTCTGGTTCTTACTGTAATACACTCTGGTTCTTACTGTAATACCATATCAATAACAAACATGTAGCATTGTTCAGATAATAAGGAATTCACATCCTTCAGCCATGTCATTCAGGTTACATTCATCACACCCACTCTCTCTCCCGCTGCATTGCAGATTATCAATGCCAAACTTTATTATGAACATTAGTTTCCTCTATCAAGCCTTGAGTCTAAAAGAAAACATGTTTTCACTTAACCCTGTGGGAGGAGAAACTTATATTATATTTCAATCAACCTTTCCAACGGCCCTGGATTCATCCAGACAGCCTCCCCTCAAGGAAAAACACACGAATTTCACGTGACCACATTCGATTTTATGTGAAGTTAATGTGATAACTTGTGCAAGATGTGATTACAGGAAACTACACGTGACAACATTTGAGCACATGTGAAAACCCAGGTGTCAAATGCAATTGAGATATTTTATTTTAAAAGGCATAATTGACATTAATTCAAATTAAATAGTCATGGTCTCTGCAGGTTTTGTCTTGTTCCTGCTTTGTTCAAGGGACATCCACAAGAAAGTTTTTAGGATGTTCTTAGAACGTTGTGTCATGGTCAGCTGGAGGTTTTTGTCTAATTGCGGTGAAAATACAGTAAATACACAACTAGTTTGTCACGTCCAGGCCTGAGAAGACAGGCTGGAGTGTTTAGTTTTGTTTTGGTGTAGGGTTTTTTCTGTCCTAGGTTTTATATTTCTATGTTGGGGTAATGGTTCCCAATTAGAGGCAGCTGAGTGTCGTAATTGGGAACCATATATATGTTTGTAGTTTGCACTAGGGGTTTGTGGGTTATTGTTTGGTCATAGCTTTGTTTGTGTGAATAGTTATGTTCAGCGTTACCATCTTCGTTTGCTTTGTTGTTTTTTGTCCCAGTTACGTTCTAAATAAATATGTATACTGGATGCCTCGCTGCGCCTTGGTCTGTCCTTCACGGAGATCATGACAGAATAACCCACCACCAAGAGACCAAGCAGCGTGGCAAGAAGGAGAAGGGGTTCTTGACCATGGCGGAGATCAAGGCGGATTGGGAGCCCTTTCCTTGGCGAGAGCTCCTGGGGGGTTCGTGGCCACAGCAGCCCCCAATTTTCTTTTGGGGGGGGCACATGGTGCCGGCTCCACGCATCAGGCCCCCTGTGCGCATTGAGAGCCCGGCACGCCCTGTCCCTGCTCCACGCACCAGGCCCCCTGTGCGCTTAGAGAGTCCAGCACATCCTGTTCCGGCTCCGCGCACCAGGCCCCCTGTGCACTTAGAGAGTCCAGCACGTCCTGTTCAGGCTCCGCGCACCAGGCCCCCTGTGCGCTTAGAGAGTTCAGCACGTGCTGTTCCGGCTCCGCGCACCAGGATTCCTGTGCTCGTCGTGGACCCAGCACGTCCTGTCCCTGCTCCACGCTCCAGGATCCCTGTGCCCATCGTGGACCCAGCACGTCCTGTCCCTGCTCCACGTTCCAGGATCCCTGTGCCCGTCGTGGACCCAGCACGTCCTGTCCCTGTTCCACGCTCCAGGATCCCTGTGCCCGTCGTGGACCCAGCACGTCCTGTCCCTGCACCACGCTCCAGGATCCCTGTGCCCGTCGTGGACCCAGCACGTCCTGTCCCTGTTCCACGCTCCAGGATCCCTGTGCCCGTCGTGGACCCAGCACGTCCTGTCCCTGCTCCACGCTCCAGGATCCCTGTGCCCGTCGTGGACCCAGCACGTCCTGTCCCTGCTCCACGCTCCAGGATCCCTGTGCCCGTCGTGGACCCAGCACGTCCTGTCCCTGCTCCACGCTCCAGGATCCCTGTGCCCGTCGTGGACCCAGTACGTCCTGTCCCTGTTCCACGCTCCCGGATCCCTGTGCCCGTCGTGGACTCAGCACGTCCTGTCCCTGTTCCACGTTCCAGGATCCCTGTGCGCGTCATGAGTTCAGTACGGCCCGTTCCTGCTCCCCGCACCAGAGTCCCAGTGCGCGTCGACAGTCCGGAACCTCCAGAGAAGGTTCTCAGTCCGGAACCTCCAGAGAAGGTTCTCAGTCCGGAACCTCCAGAGAAGGTTCTCAGTCCGGAACCTCCAGAGAGGGTTCCCAGTCCGGAGCCTCCAGAGAGGGTTCCCAGTCCCGAACCTCCAGAGAGGGGTCCCACACCAGGGCCTCCGGTGTGGGACCCCGAGCCAGCACGGCCGGCACTGGAGCCGCCACCTGGGACAGGAAGGCTCACCCGAAGACCCCCAATGGACTTTTGGCGCGGTCGGAGTCCGCGCCTTTGGGGGGGGGGCACTGTCACGTCCAGGCCTGAGAAGACAGGCTGGAGTGTTTAGTTTTGTTTTGGTGTAGGTTTTTTTTCCTGTTCTAGGTTATATATAGTTCTATGTTGGGGTAATGGTTCCCAATTAGAGGCAGCTGAGTGTCGTTACCTCTAATTGGGAACCATATATATGTTTGTAGTTTGCACTAGGGGTTTGTGAGTTATTGTTTGGTCATAGCTTTGTTTGTGTGAATAGTTATGTTCAGCGTTACGATCTTCATTTGTTTTGTTGTTTTTTGTCCCAGTTACGTTCTAAATAAATATGTATACTGGATGCCTTGCTGCGCCTTGGTCTGTCCTTCACGGAGATCGTGACATAGTTACTGTATTTTTACAACTAAATTAAGGTATGAATGGTAAAGGACAGAATGCTGCTGTATGCTGATTACTTTGGACTCAACCTCCGTTGGGATTTGAATTCACAAACTCTTGGTTGCTAGATACCTGAAGTTCCTGCTACACCACCAGGTCTCTGGACATAACAGAGATTGGCTATACATACACTACTGTTCAAAAGTTTGGGTTCACTTAGAAATGTCCTTGTTTATGAAAGAAAAGCAGTTTTTAAATAACATAAAATTTATCAGAAATAAAGTGAGATATTATTAATTCTGTAAATGACTATTGTAGCTGGAAATGGCTGATTTTTAATGGAATATCTACATAGGCGTGCAGAGGCCCATTATCAGCAACCATCACTCCTGTGTTCCAATGGCAAGTTGTGTTAGCTAATCCAAGTTTATAATTTTAAAAGGCTAATTGATCATTAGAAAACCCTTTTGCAATTATGTTAGCACAACTGAAAACTGTTGTCCTGATTAGACTAGTTGACTATGCTTTCCTCCATCTTGTCTTGCAAGGGGCCAGGGTTCTGGTCTAGAAGCACAGCTTTGACTGCTCCTACAGTTTTGCGTCGGTACTGCAGTTTTAACTGACGCCCGGCTCAGAAAGGCAATTTCCATACATCGCCACATAGTCAGATTAGAAAATTCCTAACAAGAAACTTTAATCGTCACCTTTGTGCACAAAACATCCATTAAATTTGTCAAATAATTGTTGCTGAGGCCAATCTTTTTTTGATGTTAGTCTTTTTTCAAATTAAATCAAATTTGAATTGTACATGCTTCCTAAACAACAGGTGTAGACTAACCTAGCGCTCCGGTACCACTTGCCGTGAGGTAGTAGAGAGAACAGTCCACGACATGGGCGGCTGGAGTCCTTGCCAATCTCCAGGGCCTTCCCCCGCCTGGCACAGAGGTCCTGGATGGCAGGGATGTTGGTCCGTATAAACCGGATGCAACACGGATATAGACGGTCCATGAATCGGCGTATGGGAACGTGAGTAGATTGGAAAACAGAAAGGAAAACGCCGCACACTGCTGCTCATGCTCCCAGGTGATATTTATTAACGTTTCGACCTTTAGATCTTCATCAGGCAACGTGAGTAGATTACCTTGACAACAACAGGCGGACATCTAAGATGCAGTCTACAGTTCTTATTATAGCTCAGTGTGTGTAACCCTATCCTACGCTCTCCATCCAGTAGCGGAATAAGACTTAATGAAATTGACAAACTGCGTAATGGAATATGTCACGATGTAAATAGGGCATCATGATGAAGTCTCTAATGCTCATACACTGCTCGAACAACACATGTGCATTTATAACAGCCAAGTCAAGCATGTTGTAGAACACAGCAACAGGTTCCTCCTTCCACAGAGTACAGACTTGCCATCTGATCCAAAACATTAGCCGATACTCGCTCAGCTGCTGCCCATAATGGATCCTTTCCCAGATATGGAAAGCTGTTCAGCATGAATTCGAATAATACTCATAAGAGACGTCTTGATCCATTTCTTCCCTGCTGAGTCATTTTCATTCAGATCTTGTAGCAACCCTAACACAACATGTGCATCCATTCATCTTGTTCTCGCCATTGTAAATTATGCACGCTCTCACTGTGTAGCCTACTCCAACTAGGCCGAAATTACACTGATAAAGACTGTTTGGATTCGGTGGACTGAAACAGGGTACACCGTTTTGAGAATATAATTAGAATAGATACAATAGAATGGTCCGCCCTGTACACAATTGGTGATTACATAACTATGCATTGTTTGCTTCCCTTCTCTAATCAACTCACCCATTCTCCCCCATCATACTATACTTAATTAATTTCATCTGTTTTTATATGTGTGAAACTGTGACGGTCGAAGCCGTTTAAGATGAGGGAGGATGGTATATTTTTTCAATGAACACGGCCTTATTTTTATTACACCATATCATTCATATTCCATTCACACAGCCCAATGTAACATTGATAGGTTTAGGCTACTACATGATACTAAAATTTTCCCTGTACCCATGATGAGGTTGCTACAACCTAGCCTACAAATGAAAGTTTACAACGTACAGTAGGTGCACAGATTGAAACAATTTTGAGTAATCAAGGTGACAGACACTGACACATTCGATACCGCTTTGCACACTCATGCCTGCCTAGCTGATATAGGGTGTAATCATTAGTGCAACAGTTGCAAACGAGAGTTTCTATTGAAAAATTATGGTACGTTTATCCTCGTTTTCTTTCCATTTAAGATTTTTTTTCAACAGAATCGGTGCAATGAATACACCCCTGATCATAAGCAATGAGGCGGCATGTAGCCTAGTGTCTATCTAGTATTCAGACCCTTAGATTTTTTCAAAATTTTGTTAGGTTACAGCCTTATTCTAAAATTGATTAAAGTAATTGTTTTCCTCATCAATCTACACACAATAATCCATAATGACAAAGCATAAACGGGTTTTTAGTAATACTTTACACAAGTATTCAGACCCTTTATTACGGCCTCGAGTCTTCTTGGGTATGACGCTGCAAGCTTGGCACACCTGTATTTAGGGAGTTTCTCCCATTCTTCTCTGCAGATCCTCTCAAGCTCTGCCAGGTTGTATGGGGAGCGTTGCTGCACAGCTATTTTCAGATCTCTCCAGAGATGTTCGATCGGGTTCAAGTCCAAGCTCTCGCTGGGCCAATCAAGGACATTTAGAGACTTGTCCTGAAGCCACTCCTGTGTTGTCTTGGTTGTGTGCTTAGGGTCATTGTCCTGTTGAAAGGTGAACCTTCTCCCCAGTCTAAGTAACCGGTCCTGAGCACTCTGGAGCAGGTTTTCATCAAGGATCTCTCTGTACTTTGCTCCGTTCATCTTTCCCTCGATCCTGACTAGTCCCCCAGTCCCTGCTGCTGAAAAACATCCCCACAGCATGATGCTGCCACCACCATGCTTCACCTTGGTGCCAGGTTTCCTCCAGATGTGACGCTTGGCATTCAGGCCAAATAGTTCAATCTTGGTTTCATCAGACCAGAGAATCCTATTTCTCATAGAGTCTTTAGGTGCCTTTTGGCAAACTCCAAGCGGGCTGTCATGTGCCTTTTACTGAGGAGTGGCTTCCGTCTGGCCACTCTACCATAAAGGTCTAATTGGTGGAGTGCTGCATGGCTGTCCTTCTGGAAGGTTTTCCCATCTCCACAGAGGAACTCTAGAGCTCTGTCCGAGTGACAATTGGGTTTTTGGTCACCTCCCTGACCAAGGCCCTTCTCCCCCAGTTTGCTCAGTTTGCCCGGGTGGCCAGCTCTAGAAAGAGTCTTGGTGGTTCCAAACTTCTTCCATTTAAGAATGATAGAGGCCACTGTGTTCTTGGGGACCTTCAATGCTGCAGAAATGTTTTGGTACCCTTCCCCAGATCTGTGCCTCAGCACAATCCTGTTTCGGAGCTCTACGGACAATTCCTTTTTGCTTTTCCTTCATTCCAAGTGAAGCTGGTTGAGAGAATGCCAAGAGTGTGCAAAGCTGTCATCAAGGCAAAGGGTGGGTACTTTGAAGAATCTCAAACATAAATATATTTTGATTTGTTTAACACTTTTTTGGTCACTACATGATTCCATATGTGTAATTTCATAGTTTTGATGTCTTCACTATTATTCTACAATGTAGAAAATAAATATAAATAAAGAAAGATCCTGACATTTTTAGGTGTGTCCACATTTTTGACTGGTACTGTATAGTATGTTCTTGATAAAAAAATAAGCATCTGGTGGCCCTGATGAGACATTAATGCACTCCAGACCAAAAGGTTTCAAGTTCTACTCCCCAGAGAATTTATGCACACTTAATGTCAAGTGTCCCTGAGCACCGCTACTTTTTCGTTGGTGTTGGTGTCAGATAATCACACAATTACTGACTTGGGTCTGGGCAACTTTTAGCAGTGCAGAAATGTATTCATGCCAATAAATATTGTGGCTTATGGAAATATCACATGATTTCACATGTGGAAAATCACACAGTAATGAATACAGCATGAATACTTCACAGTAATGTGAAATCATTTTAAAATGTGTTTTTGGAACACTTCACGTGACATTTCACATGTGTTTTTGGAACATGTCAGCTGTGACGGCGGCAGGTAGCCTAGCCCTTAAGATCGTTGGTCCAGTAACTGAAAGATTGATGGTTCGAACCCCCAAGCAGACGAGGTGAAATAAATCTGTTGAGGTACCCTATAGGACAAGGCACATAACCCTAATTTCTCCTGTAAGTTACTCTGGATAAGAGCATATGCCAAATTTAAATTCCACATTACATTTGTTTTGGGACACATCACGTGACAGTGGTACGCTGTTCAGTTAAAATATGACCCCGTCTGGGATTTTAACTCATAACCTCTGGATTTGAGGGACGCTGACCTTTCTGCTGCACCACAAAGTCTGTAACATTCCCCTACACATTTCTTACCTATAGTACATCTCTGCACTTAGCAAAAGCTATTTTAGTTATCAGTTAATCTGACCATTCTCTCAACATTGATTTAATTTACTTATTTCAGTTTTCTGTATAGTTGTCTAATGTTGGTGGGGCATATTATTTCTGTTTTAATGATACTCCTGAATCACTATGTTTTTCTGAAGTGTATTTTTTACTTTGAAGTCCAAAGTGTAGGTGTCAGGCTCGTGTGTAGCTGGTGCATAAAGTCAGGCGCAGGAGAACAGTACTGAGTGGGCAAAAAACTTTACTCAAACAAATAAACATGCAAAAACGCTAAATGCGTAAATACAAATAACATGCCACACGCAACACAGGCGAGGCTTAATAATAAATGCACCAGCCGGAAAAAACGGCTTCAAAATAAACAAACACACACAAGGACATGGGGGAAAACAGAGGGTTAAATACACAACAGATAATGATGGGGAATGCAAACCAGGTGTGTGAAAAACAAGACAAGACAAATGGATAATGAAAAGTAGATCAGTGATGATTAGAAGACTGGTGACGTCGACCGCCGAACGCCGCCTGAACAAGGAGAGGAGCCGACTTCGACTGAAGTCGTGACAGTACCCCCCCCTTGACGCGCGGCTCCAGTGGCGCGCCGACACCGGCCTCGGGGATGACCCGGGGGACGAGGCGCAGGGCGATCCGGCCGGCGACGGTGGAACTCCCGCAGCAGTTCAGGGTCCAACATATCCGCCACCGGAACCCAGCACCTCTCCTCCGGACCGTACCCCTCCCACTCCACGAGGTATTGAAGGCCCCGCCCGACGCCTCGAATCCAGGATGGAACAGACGGAGTACGCCGTGGCCCCCTCGATGTCAAGAGAGGGTGGAGGAACCTCCCGCACCTCAGACTCCTGGAGCGGACCAACCACCACCTGCCTGAGGAGAGACACATGGAGTGAGGGGTTAACATGGTAATCGGGAGGAAGCTGTAACCTGTAACATACCTCATTCACTCTCTTCAGGACTTTAAATGGCCCCACAAACAGCGGACCCAGCTTCCGGCAGGGCAGGCGGAGGGGCAGGTTTCAGGTCAAGAGCCAGACCCGGTCTCACTGCGGTGACGGTCCGCGCTGGTCTTTTGGTGCAGCGTGGCCTGCTGGAGGTGACCATGGGCGGATCTCCATGTCTCCTCCGCACGCTTAAACCAATCGTCCACCGCAGGAGCCTCGGTCTGACTCTGATGCCACAATGCCAGAACCGGCTGATAACCCAATACACACTGGAAAGGGGAGAGGTTAGTGGATGAGTGGCGGAGCGAGTTCTGTGCCATCTCTGCCCAGGGCACGAACGCCGCCCACTCCCCTGGCCGGTCCTGGCAGTAGGACCGCAGAAACCTGCCCACATCCTGGTTAACTCTTTCCACCTGCCCATTACTCTCGGGGTGAAAACCAGAGGTGAGGCTGATCGAGACCCCCAGACGTTCCATGAACGCCTTCCGGACTCTCGAAGTGAACTGGGGACCTCGATCAGACACTATATCCTCTGGCACCCCGTAGTGTGTGTAAATAAGGCCTCCACAGTTTGCAGGGCCGTAGGGAGACCGGGCAGGGGAAGAAGACGACAGGACTTAGAGAAACGATCCACAACGACCAGGATCGTGGTGTTTCCCTGTGAAGGAGGGAGATCTGTCATAAAATCCACCAACAGGTGTGACCAAGGCCGTTGTGGAACGGGTAAGGGATGTAACTTACCTCTGGGCAGGTGTCTAGGAGCCTTACACTGGGCGCACACCGAACAGGAGGAAACATAAACCCTCACGTCTTTTGCCAAGGTGGGCCACCAGTACTTCCCAGTAAGACAGCGCACCGTCTGACCGATCCCCGGATGACCAGAGGAGGGTGACGTGTGAGCCCAATAGATCAACTGGTCTCGGACAACAGACGGTACGTACTGACGCCCGACAGGACACTGAGGTGGAGCGGGCTCTGTACACAACGCCTGCTCTATGTCCGCGTCCAGCTCCCACACAACCGGCGCTACCAGGCAGGAAGCCGGGATAATGGGAGTCTGATCCATGGGCCGCTCCTCTGTGTCATACAGTCGGAACAGTGCGTCTGCCTTTACATTCCGGGAACCAGGTCTGTAAGACAGGGTAAACACAAAACGGGTAAGGAACATGGCCCACCTTGCCTGACGAGGATTCAGTCTCCTAGCTGCCCGGATGTACTCCAGGTTGCGGTGGTCAGTCCAGATGAGGAAAGGGTGTTTAGCCCCCTCAAGCCAATGTCTCCACAACTTCAAAGCCTTAACCACAGCCAACAACTCCCGGTCCCCCACATCATAGTTCCGCTCCGCCGGGCTGAGCTTCTTCGAGAAGAAAGCACAGGGGCGGAGCTTCGGTGGCGTGGCGGAGCTTCGGTGGCGTGCCCGAGCGCTGAGAGAGAACAGCTCCAATCCCAGCCTCGGACGCGTCCACCTCCACTATGAATGCCAAAGAGGGATCCGGATGGGCCAGCACAGGAGCAGAGGTAAACAGAGCCTTCAGGTGCCCAAAAGCCCTGTCCGTGTCAACCGACCACTGCAGACGTACAGGACCCCCCTTCAGCAGCCACCTGGCCAAAAACCCGGATAAATCTCCGGTAGTAATTGGCAAACCCTAAATATCGCTGCACCTCCTTTACCGTGGTGGGAGTCGGCCAATTACGCACGGCTGAAATGCGATCACTCTCCATCTCCACCCCTGATGTGGAAATGCGATACCCCTGACGTCAACCGCCGAACGCCGCCCGAACAAGGAGAGGAGCCGACTTCGGCTGAAGTCGTGACAGTAGGAATGCAGGTGAAATCACAGACGTGGCAGTCTGAGTACCAGTTAGCTAACATTCCACTCTTTGCCACTCCTTGTCATTACCTTTTATACAGACATGGAGTAGAGGGAGTGGATTATATAAAAAGACTGGTACCCAGGCTATCGACATGGAGTACAGGGAGTGGATTATCTAAAGAGACTAGTACCCAGGCTATGGACATGGGGTACAGGAAGTGGATTATCTAAAGAGACTGGAATCCAGGCTATAGACATGGAGTACAGGGAGTGGATTAGCTAAAGAGACCGGTACCCAGGCTATAGGCATGGAGTACAGGGAGTGGATTAGCTAAAGAGACCGGTACCCAGGCTATGGACATTGAGTACAGGGAGTGGATTATCTAAAGAGACTGGTACCCAGGCTATAGACATGGAGTACAGGGAGTGGATTAGCTAAAGAGACCGGTACCCAGGCTATAGGCATGGAGTACAGGGAGTGGATTAGCTAAAGAGACCGGTACCCAGGCTATGGACATTGAGTACAGGGAGTGGATTATATAAAGAGACAGGTACCCAGGCTATCGACATGGAGTACAGGGAGTGGATTATCTAAAGAGACTAGTACCCAGGCTATGGACATGGGGTACAGGAAGTGGATTATCTAAAGAGACTGGAATCCAGGCTATAGACATGGAGTACAGGGAGTGGATTAGCTAAAGAGACCGGTACCCAGGCTATAGGCATGGAGTACAGGGAGTGGATTAGCTAAAGAGACCGGTACCCAGGCTATGGACATTGAGTACAGGGAGTGGATTATCTAAAGAGACTGGTACCCTGGCTATAGACATGGAGTACAGGGAGTGGATTATATAAAAAGACTGGTACCCAGGCTATCGACATGGAGTACAGGGAGTGGATTATCTAAAAAGAGACTAGTACCCAGGCTATGGACATGGGGTACAGGAAGTGGATTATCTAAAGAGACTGGAATCCAGGCTATAGACATGGAGTACAGGGAGTGGATTAGCTAAAGAGACCGGTACCCAGGCTATAGGCATGGAGTACAGGGAGTGGATTATCTAAAGAGACCGGTACCCAGGCTATGGACATTGAGTACAGGGAGTGGATTATCTAAAGAGACTGGTACCCAGGCTATAGACATGGAGTACAGGGAGTGGATTATCTAAAGACACTGGTACCCAGGCTATAGACATGGAGGACAGGGATTGGATTATATAAAGAGACAGGTACCCTGGCTATCGACATGGAGTACAGGGAGTGGATTATCTAAAGAGACTAGTACCCAGGCTATGGACATGGGGTACAGGGAGTGGATTATCTAAAGAGACTGGAATCCAGGCTATAGACATGGAGTACAGGGAGTGGATTAGCTAAAGAGACCGGTACCCAGGCTATAGGCATGGAGTACAGGGAGTGGATTAGCTAAAGAGACCGGTACCCAGGCTATGGACATTGAGTACAGGGAGTGGATTATCTAAAGAGACTGGTACCCTGGCTATAGACATGGAGTACAGGAAGTGGATTATCTAAAGAGACTGGTACCCAGGCTATAGACATGGAGTACAGGGAGTGGATTATCTAAAGAGACTGGTACCCAGGCTATAGACATTGAGTACAGGGAGTGGATTATGTAAAGACACTGGTGCCCAGAATATAGACATGGAGTACAGGGAGTGGATTATCTAAAGAGACTGGTACCCAGGCTATAGGCATGGAGTACAGGGAGTGGATTATCTAAAGAGACTGGTATCCAGGCTATAGACATGGAGGACAGGGATTGGATTATATAAAGACACTGGTACCCTGGCTATAGACATGGAGTACAGGGAGTGGATTATCTAAAGAGACTGGTACCCAGGCTATAGACATGGAGTACAGGGAGTGGATTATCTAAAGAGACTGGTACCCAGGCTATAGACATGGAGTACAGGGAGTGGATTATCTAAAGAGACTGGTACCCAGGCTATAGACGTGGAGTACAGGGAGTGAATTATCTAAAGAGACTGGTACCCAGGCTATAGACATGGAGGACAGGGATTGGATTATATAAAGAGACAGGTACCCTGGCTATAGACTTTGAGTACAGGGAGTGGATTATGTAAAGACACTGGTACCCAGAATATAGACATGGAGTACAGGGAGTGGATTATCTAAAGAGACTGGTACCCAGGCTATAGACATGGTGGCGTAGCAGAAATATCAGAATGCCATGAACCAAGAAGTTGTGAGTTTAAATCCCAAGTGAAGACACGTTGAATAATAATTACTGTATAAATAAGAAAACACAATGTAGTCATGTGCACCAAATATGTTTGTGAAAAACACTGTATGTTAAAAGCACTGTGTGTGTATCATAATGACTCACTTCTGTTTTCACATGTGAAGTGTTCCAAAAACACGTGATTTCACATGATTTCATGACTTTCATGACTTTTTTTGGTAAGGGTCCAACCCTCAATGTAACAGACTGCTTTAGATCAAGCCTTGTATGTTGAATGTGATAGCATACAGAGACTGCAGGCTACTACTTCTACGCAGGTAAATACATGGGGAGAATTTTTATTGGACTGGCTGATCTGGGAAACAACCATCAATTGATATGAGGATGCTTCCAGGCAGGTGAGAGATGTCTAGGTCTGCCGCAGAGGCTCCCTGTCTCCCAAGACCTGTGCCCTCCAGCTAGCCCACACCACTCCAGCAGATTTCCTTGCTGAGTGCAGTCACGTTTAATTCCCCTCATTCATTTCTCTGTCGTTCATGTCGGAAATCTCTCTTATCACTGAGAAATGTGTCCTTTTTACCGGGAGATTCACGTTCCCCGGTTCAGTCATTACTCTTTATCCTTAGCTATTGAGCATCCTAGCGTGACTCTCAGGTTATGGTGGATGGCCTGTTGCTTTTCACGTCCTTGAAGATAGAGTCACTGGGGGAGTCTGCTCTGTAACTATACATCTATTTCATCACTCTCTGCTTGCCTTGCGTCTGCCTGCCTGGCTGCAAGTAGACCGCCTCTGTGATCAAACTCGGTCAGACGACAGGTAAATCAATCTAGCAGCAGTCAGCTCAACGGCACACATACATTCACAGGGAAAATACTCTGTCTGTCTGTAGTCGTTCTGATGAGAAAAATAACAACTACAGACAGACAAAGTTCCTCCGGCACAAAAGGCCACAAACAGAAACAATTTAAATGTGGACGCTTGGCGGAGGTGGTGGGACTGTAGGGACTAAATGATGTGTAAACTCCAATTACGCTACAATACTATCTGAGAATGACAAATCAGAGATAGCCTAACTGTCGGTCTCCATGGCATGGGGGCAGTGGAGTTGTGAGACACAAATGCATTTGCATTGCAATATAATTTGCACCAGTTAACCTTTGGGTACTGGGTCCCTTTTATTAGTTCGATTTTCCATGTCTGGTTTTAAAATCCAACAGTGTGGCCTTATACAGAGATTCATTTAGGGACAGTGAAGACAGATATTGATAAGCAGAATTGTGGCTTATCAGCTCTCAGCTTGAGGATTCTGTTGCAATCGTTGGGAATGCTATTTCATTAAATATTTATTTAACTTTCATTTAAACAGGTAGTCACACGAGAACCCTGTACACATTTAAATAAAAACGGAATATTAAACCAACATACTGTCACGCCCTGACCTGTAGGAGCCTGTTTATGTCTCTTTTTGGTTTGGTCAGGGTGTGATTTGGGGTGGGCATTCTATGTTCTAGTTTGTGTATTTCTTTGTTGTTGGCCGGGTAGGGCTCTCAATCAGGGACAGCTGTCCATCGTTGTCTCTGATTGGGAGCCATACTTTAGTAGCCCTTTTTTCTTCCTTTCCTTGTGGGAAGTTGACTCTGTTATTGTGTATGTGCCGTTGGTGCGACACCACTTGATCTTCGTTTGTTGTTTTTGTTTGAGTGAGTTGACAAATAAATAATGTTTAACTCAACCCGGCACGCTGCGCCTTGGTCCGTCACTGAAGATCGTGACAGAACTTCCCACCACCAAGAGACCAAGCAGCGTGCCTATCTGGAATCCTGGACATGGGAGGAGATCCTGGACAGGAAGGGACCTGGGAGACAGGCTGGGGAATACCGCCGTTCCAAGGAGGAGCTGGAGGCAGCAAAGGAGCGGCGCTTCTACGAGCAGAAGTATGCGGGAACACGGCTGGCTTTTAAGCCCGAGAGTAGCCACCCAAAACATTTTTTGGGGGGGCACACGGGGTGTTTGGCTGGGCCAGGTTGGAGACCTGGGCCAGCTCCCCGTGCTTACCAGAGGGAGCATCGCACTGGTAAGGCACCGTGTGAGGCGGTGAAATGCACGGTGTTACCAGTGCGTGTTCACAGCCCGGTGCGCTACATGCCAGCTTCCCGCATCGTTCTTGCTAAGAGGAGTGTTCAGCCTGGGAGGAGTGTGCCGGCTCAGCGCTCTTGGCCTCCAGTACGCCTCCTCGGACCAGGATATCCTGTGCCGGCTCTGCGTACTGTGTCTCCGGTGCGTCTCCACAGCCCAGTACGTCCTGTGCCAGCGCCCCGCAGGTGCAGGGTGGATTTATCCATTCAGCCAGGACGGGTTGTGCAGGCTGTATGCTCGAGACCTCCAGTGCGTCCTCACGGCCCAGTGTATCCTGCCCCTGTTCCACGCTTCCGGATCCCTGTGCGCGTTGTGGGCCCAGCATGCACTGTCCCTGTCCCACGCTCCAGGATCCCTGTGTGTGTTGGGGACCTAGCATGCACTGTCCCTGTCCCACGCTCCCGGATCCCTGTGCGCGTTGTGGGCCCAGCATGCACTGTCCCTGTCCCACGCTCCAGGATCCCTGTGCGCATTGTGGGCCTAGCATGCACTGTCCCTGTTCCACGCTCCAGGATCCCTGTGCGGGTCGTGGGTCCAGCACGTCCCGTTCCTGCTCCACGCACCAGGCTCCCTGTGCGCCTTCAGAGCCCGGCACGTCCTGCTCCACGCACCAGGTCCCCTGTGCGCCTTCAGAGCCCGGCACGGCCTGTGCCCGCTCCACGCACCAGGCCCCCTGTGCGCATCGAGAGCCCGGCACGTCCTGTCCCTGCTCCACGCACCAGGTCCCCTGTGCGCCTTCAGAGCCCGGCACGTCCTGCCCCTGCTCCACGCACCAGGTCCCTTGTGCGCCTTCAGAGCCCGGCAAGGCCTGTGCCCGCTCCATGCACCAGGCCCCCTGTGCACATCGAGAGCCCGGCACGTCCTGTCCCTGCTCCACGCACCAGGTCCCCTGTGCACCTTCAGAGCCCGGCACGTCCTGTTCCAGCTCCACGCACCAGGTATCCAGTGCCTGCTCAACGGATCAGTCCGGGGCCCGCAACGAGGGTCTCCAGTCCGGGGCCCGCAACGAGGGTCTCCAGTCCGGGGCCCGCAACGAGGGTGCCCAGTCCGGGGCCCGCAACGAGGGTGCCCAGTCCGGGGCCCGCAACGAGGGTGCCCAGTCCGGGGCCCGCAACGAGGGTCCCCAGTCCGGGGCCCGCAACGAGGTTGCGCCTTGGTCCGTCCCTGAAGATCGTGACACATACACATTAATATAAAACAATACAATTCAGCACAATAAAAAAGAAAGAAAGAAAACGCAGATTTTCCCAAATCTGTGGAAACTGGAGGGATCTCTAGTGTTATCCATTCCAGTGAACGGGTTTGGTAACTTATGATTCTTATCTTAATTAATGATGTTACATATAGAGGGAGTTTCTGTCAGATTGCTTTGTAAATAAATAAAAGAGAATGCAGCTTTCTTCTTACAGACATCCAGGTACTTTTATTGAGAAACAAGCTCAATTTGGGCTCCATTTGTAGCGCAAATATGCAGGTCCTCAGGGTCAACATTTCGTGACCTAGAGAACAGCATGAGCTTGGTTTTACTTGATTTAACACTAATTTAAGATCTGTAAGGGATTTCTGAATTGAAACAAAGTCAATTGAATCAAAATCAAGTCAAGAACAACACTGTTGTTTAAGACCCGCTTGTGATAAGTGGAATAAGGCCAGAGCAATACGGAGGAAAGAAGAAAAAATGCTCAGTGAAAGTTCAGATAAATGCAATAACACAGCTCAAATGAAGGCTCTCCACGGTCATGTCGCCACGGTCATATCGTTGTTGTGCGTCTCCACGGTCATATCATCAGTTCATGACTCCAGTAAATGAGATGGCCTCTTGGTACTGTGTCTTTATTGCTCTCTAAAGCAGATTAAAATATTTTTAGTGCTATCTCATTGGAGAGTGCCTCTAGAATGAGAAGATTTCAGTGAGGCTCTGAATACAGTGGGTGGGAGATCCTCTACTACAGAAATTAAATCCGATATCCTGGGGAGCAGGTGGAGGGGGATGGAGAGGAGGGAAGGAAGAGGGGGAAGAGAAATTGGTGGAGGAGCAGGGGGGAGGGGAGGAAGAGGAGGGGGAGGAGGAGATAAGCAAAATATAATCTCTCAAAAATATTTGCCGGTATCATTGGACCTCCTCCAGTACGCAGATAGCCTCATTAATACCTAGCTGAATAGATTTGGTTCACTTTACTAGTTAAACACAGGAGATATGGGCCAAATCAGTCAACGTTTCCCATTCTTAATTGTCTCAGATTGAATGGCTTGCTAGTGGTTATATAAACTGTGTGACATTCACACAAAACAGAAAAATACTTCTTCTTCTCTCTTAAAGCCCCAGCATAATGGATTGCTTTTATGTAAACAATCACAGCAATCTGTTTCCAAGCTGAAAATGAGTCAGGGACTGAATAGTGAAGTGATGGATTGGGAATTGCATTTAAAATTATTAGCTTTCTCCTACATTTAACATCTCAATGAGAGGTGTGGGTATTCTGCATTCCCGTGATGTTGTGCTATTCCAGAGGTAGCGACTATGATTATACAGTACAGAGAGCCAGACGGATCCCATCATTTTGTTACTGGGGGAACTGCCTTCAGCATACTAAAGAAGAAGATTTGCTTTGCTCGTGTGGTATTATGGTATTAACATAATAAAATAGAGTGGACTAGACTCTATTCAGATAAAATATGAGATCAGTGAATGGAATGTACAGAATGTCAATGTCAAAACAAGTTGATTCTGCTTTTGATTGGGACTGTGAGAGTTTTATATAATTTTATTAGTCCTTTATTTTAACAGGGGAGACACATTGAGACCTAGGTCTCTTTTTCAGATATGCCCTGCACAATACAACACAAACATACACAAAATATACATATATTTACACATAAAAATACAAAAACACAGGCATTGGAAGCACAAGTAAAACATCACAAATCACCCAGTACAACAGTTACATTTGTCCACAAATAATTCCCCAATCAATACTCTAAACTGCCTGAACGGCACCAGAACATTAAGATGAAATGGATTTTCGATTTTGTTCCAGCACTACGGTGCATTAAAACTAAAAGCAGATTTACGTTGCTCGGTGGAGACCTTAGGAACATCAAGAGTTAACCAATCCTGTGAACAGGTTAGGCAACTCAGGTGTCTATTCAGATGTTTAGGAAGTAGGGCCTTGTGAACAAAAAGGGAGTCATGTAGAGATCTACGGGTCTTTAGCGAAGTCCAGCAAACCTTTTGATACAGGATGCAGTGATGAGTATCGAAACTGTCGCCTGTAACAAAACGAAGGGCACTATGGTAGATGGCATCCATCACACCCATCGGTCTTTAGTTCCAGCGAAAGTGGGCAGTATACAGAAATCCTTCATGAAATGTTATGTGTACACAATGATAACATCTAGAAATTGTATTTGATCAAGCTTAGTCATTGGGCTGTTCTGGTTGGAACAAGGCTAACTTACTTAGTGGAACCCAGGCCTCTACAGACACAAAGCAGAACAAAGCGGATAGAGCAGACACTCACCTACGAGCTTGAGAGAGGCGTACTTGTTGAGTTCCTTCCCAGGTCGTTGCTGGCTCAGAGCAGGGTAGGGGTGTGGCTGGCCCATGGTGGGACCTGGACCCATGTTGTTGTTAATCTGACCTCCCTCTGTAGAGACAAGACACAAAATGTGGTCATGTTAGATGACTTTGGTACCAACATGGCCCCATTAGAATAAGTCAATACAGTGACATTTGACCATTGTAGTTATACGTTACTAACACTAAAATATTAGTCATGCCACTTGTGGTGACATATCACACACCTATGGGCAGCTGTTCTCACTTTACAATACATGTCTTATATCATAACCAAGCAAGCATGGGCCAAAATAATGACCCATTGGTAATATTGATGTTTTTGTCGTGTATGTACATGACTGGTATGTTAGTAACTTTTTTCTTGTGTGATAATGACAGGAAACAAACGAAAGAGAAAGCACTAATTTGAATCCACCCTGAAACTGTACTGGAGATTGACGTTAATTGCATTTCCATCTTACTTGATTAAGCGAGGGAGAAGGAGCTGAGTGAGAGAGATGAGAGAAAGACCGAGAGAGGTAGGAGAGAGAGAGACCAAAATAGAAACCGAAATAGAGAGAGACCAAGAGAGGTAGGGGAGAGAGAGACTGAAAGAGAGACTGAAATAGAGAGAAAGAGATTGAGATAGAGACTGAGAGAGAGACAGAGAAAGGTAGGGGAGAGAGAGCTACAGTAGAGAGAAGAGAGTAAGAGGGAATGAGACAGAAAGCAGAAAGGAAGGAGCTTTGTCTGTCTGATGGGAGGATTTACACAGTCCTCATATTCATATTCCCATCCGACTCCCAGGAGCCTCGTCAAGCGTCCGTCTGAAAATCAAACAGAGACTTCTACTGAGCACTCAACACCCCGCCGCCCGATAGAGAGGAGAGAGCAGCAGTCTTACTCACTTATGGCAGCAGTCTTATTTACGTACGGCAGCAGTCTTATTTACATACGGCACCGGCCTTAATTACTCACGACAGTGGTCTTATTTACTTAAAACAGCAGTCTTATTTACTTACGGCAGCGGTCTTAGTTACGTACGGCAGCGGTCTTATTTTACGTAAGGCAGTGATCTTATTTACGTACGGCAGCGGTCTTAAATACGTACGGCAGTGTCTTATTTACGTATGGCAGCAGTCTTATTTACGTACGGCAGCGGTCTTATTTACTTACGGCAGCGGTCTTATTTACTTACGGCAGAGGTCTTAATTACGTATGGCAGTGGTCTTATTTACGTACGGCAGCAGTCTTATTACGTACGGCACCGGCCTTAATTACTCACGGCAGTGGTCTTATTTACTTAAAACAGCAGTCTTATTTACTTACCGAAACGGTCTTAGTTACGTACGGCAGCGGTCTTATTTACGTACGGCAGCGGTCTTATTTACGTACGGCAGTGATCTTATTTACGTACGGCAGTGATCTTATTTACGTACGGCAGCGGTCTTAATTACGTACGGCAGTGGTCTTATTTACGTACGGCAGCGGTCTTATTTACGTACGGCAGCGGTCTTATTTACTTACGGCAGCGGTCTTATTTACTTAAGGGAGGGGTCTTATTTACTTGCGACAGCGGTCTTATTTACTTACGGCAACGGTCTTATTTACCAGCGTATAGGTATTATTTACTTACACAAGCGGTCTTATTTACTTGCTGCAGTGGTATTATTTACTTAAGATAGTGGTCTTATTTACTTATGGCAGCGGTCTTATGTATTTAAATTTGTTATTGAATATTAAAACATACAATCTACTTGC
>CM059780.1:69745345-69850551 GCA_030435695.1 Brachymystax lenok tsinlingensis
AGTGTCTGGGTTAGTGGCAGCTCTAGCCTTTAGCTCAGTGCGGATTTTAACTATAATTATGGCTTCGGGTTGGGATATGTACGTACGGCCACTGTGGGGACGACATCGTCTATGCACTTATTAATGAAGCCGGTGACTGACTCCTCAATGACATAGGATCAATCCCAGAACATCTGTGCTAGAGAAACAGTACTGTAGCTTCATCGCTTCATCGGACCACTTCTGTATAGAGCGCTTCACTGGTAATTCCTGTTTGAGTTTTTGTTTGTAAGCAGGAATCAGGAGCATACAGTTATGGTCAGATTTGCCAAATGGAGGGCGAGGGAAAGCTTTGTATGCGTCTCTGTGTGTGGATCTAGAGTTTTATGCCTCTTGTTGCACAGGTGACATGCTGAAAGAAATTAGATCTAACGGATTTCAGTTTTCCTGCATTAAAATCACTGACCACTATGATAGTCTTCATCCAGATCGAGGTTAGTGATTGCTGTCTGATGTCCTGAAGAGCTTTTCGTTCCTAGGAAACGATGGCGGAAACATTATCTACAAAAAAAGTTGAAATCAGTGCAAAAACACAAAATAGCAGAATTGGTCAGGAGCCTGTAAAACAGCCAGTATACACCCCAGTGCCATTAGCCTTCTCAAGGCTGTGTGTGTGCGTGCACGTTAGCTCTATGGGCCTGGAGCTGAGTGCCACCGATCTCTGATTCATATCCATGTAATATCAGAGAACAAAGACTTCCAACCATGGCAACATCACAACACTCACTCTCCCTACCTGTCCTTGGAATGTGTGGCTTCAAGATTGCGATATTGTTGGCTGTGACTCAGATAGGTGTTGTCCATATTGCGTCAGACTCTTGCTGTGACATGACCCTGCACGATTTATCATTATTGTTTTATGAGAGTGACGACTATCTCAAAGTGCAGTGTTGCTATCACTAAGTTCAGATGTCACTGCTTTGGTAACTGTGCATTAGGTCCTGTGTAGCTCAGTTGGTAGTGCATGGTGTTTGTAATACCAGGGTTGTGGGTTTGATTCCCACTGGGGACCAGTGTGAAAAAACTATAAAAATTGATGCACTCAATACTGTAAGTTGCTCTGGATAAGAGTGTCTGCTGAAACATAAATGTAACTGCACATAGCTCAGTCAGCCATAGATACAAAGGTTTGAGTTCATTCCAATGCTGTTTAGCATATTAATAATACTGGTATGTATGAATAACCTGAACAGATCACCTGTTGAAGTCTATTGTAATTTGTCATCAAATAAAGTTATGTTTTTCCACACCATGTTTCTCTATGAGACTCTTATGAGGGAACGGCAGGTATTCTGTTACCAGAGGCCTACACCGTTCATAAACTACATCACCTGGTAACAATGTAAAAGGTGACGGGCGTAGTTCTCTGTGCTATCAAACCCACCATAAACCACAGAGGTATAAGGATGTTTCTATAATAATGATCAAGTCGTTATTAAGTCACTATAAAAACAGACATCACAATGAGACTATGGCCACCACCTAGCACTATCTGAAGACATCTGACTGGGATAAGGCTGGGATACAAGTCTTATCATCATTACTGGGTGGTTTCCCAAATGACCCACCACATACAGACACAGGCAGTCAAGCTGTGAAGCCTTTGATTATAGTGGATGTAACTATAGCTGAATGTAAGGCTAGTATTATCCATTCTTATATTGTAGATGAAGCAGTGTTTGGAGATGTACACATATACCTGTCTATACAGTATTATAAACAATACTATGTATCCTTTACTGGGTACACTCTTAGAAAAAAAGAGTTCCTAAAGGGTTCTTCAGCTGTCCCCATAGAATAACCCGTTTTGGGTCCAGGTAGAACACTGTTTGTTTGCAGGTAGAACTATTTGGGGTTCCATGTAGAACCCTCTCTGAAAAACGTCCTACATGGAACCCAAAAGGGTTCCAGCAATCTACCTGGAACCAAAAATTGTTCTTCAAAGGGTTCTGCTATGGGGACAGATGAAGTACCCATTTAGGTTCTACATAGATAGCAGTTTTTTTTCTAAAAGTGTAATAATATGTATCCTTATCAGGGTAGGTCAATCTGGAGAAAGCAGAACCAGATTCAGTTGTAATGTTTTGAGAGAGAGATGTATTTTTTCCTTATTTACATAAAACGTAGCACACAAATCACTGAGACTAAGACCAGAGCCATGTGGAGGATTGCAGGGTCAAATGTCATTATCTAGTCATCTGCCTGGTTAAAACATCTTTAGATGGAAAGGAGTACAGGGATGGAGGGGGGAGAGGGAGGGAAAGAGAGAGGGTCGAGAGTAAAGGAGAGGGGGAGAGAGGAATAATGGAGATGGGATGTCAGAGGAAATCAGCAGGTGATGTTATGCAAACCATCCCTCTCACTACACACCATCCCTCTCACTACACACCATCCCTCTCACTGCACACCATCCCTCTCACTACACACCATCCCTCTCACTACACACCATCCCTCTCACTGCACACCATCCCTCTCACTACACACCATCCCTCTCACTGCACACTATCCCTCTCACTACACACCATCCCTCTCACTACACACCATCCCTCTCACTACACACCATCCCTCTCACTACACACCATCCCTCTCACTACACACCATCCCTCTCACTACACACCATCCCTCTCACTGCACGCCATCCCTCTCACTACACACCCTCCCTCTCACTACACACCATCCCTCTCACTGCACACCATCCCTCTCACTGCACACCATCCCTCTCACTACACACCATCCCTCTCACTACACACCATCCCTCTCACTACACACCCTCCCTCTCACTACACACCCTCCCTCTCTCTACACACCCTCCCTCTCACTACACACCCTCCCTATCTCTACACACCCTCCCTCTCACTACACACCCTCCCTCTCTCTACACACCCTCCCTCTCACTACACACACTCCCTCTCACTACACACCATCCCTCTCTCTACACACCCTCCCTCTTTCTACACACCCTCCCTCTCACTACACACCCTCCCTCTCTCTACACACCCTCCCTCTCACTGCACACTCTCCCTCTCACTACACACCATCCCTCTCACTATACACCCTCCCTCTCTCTACACACCCTCCCTCTCACTACACACCCTCCCTCTCTCTACACACCCTCCCTCTCACTACACACCATCCCTCTCACTACACAATTACTCTCTCACTAAACCCCAACCCTCACTCTGCAGCCTGTTTGAACACCAGCCCTCTCATTCTGCAGCAGGCTGTTGTTGGTGCTGTATATCAGCCTGCCCAGAGCCCAGCAACCCTCCCCCCGACGTGCAATGGCAGCATTTACCAGTACGTTCCATTGACTTTCAGAGGGCAATGTTGTTGAAGCTGCAGTCGGCCAGAGAGGTACAGCTCTGTATAAGCAGGCCTGCCTGGGGTCACACCAGGTGTGTGTGTGTGTGGGTGTGTGTGTGTGTGTGTGTGTGTGTGTGTGTGTGTGTGCGTGTGTCCGCGTGTCCGTGTGTGTGCGTGCCTAATGTATGAATGCTCAGTGTGTTTGGGTTGAGTCTGTTAATATGGTCTCACAGGCCCAGTCGTGGTTTTGGGGTATTAAATTAATACTGAGGTGATAGGAGTGTTTGGATGGTGGTTGCAGGTGTTTGCAAAGGGAATAGAAAAAAACACGACTAACTCATATACAATATTACATTTTATCAAAAGCAAACCTGCTAGTGGCAGGTGGTGCTAATGGCAGCTGGTTCTAGAATGCATTACAACTAATTCTAAACAATATGAATATTATTACAGTATACTCTACAGAACCTCTAGATGTCACCCCATTGTGTCTGTCTGCTGTCATTGTCTACTTCTGTTTACAGTATGACTGCTATTGTGCCATGTTCCTCTATGGCGTTCAATGGTTGTTTTTTCTGTCTCTGTGTCAGACAATGTGGATCTGATCAGTAGCGACTACTTAGTTACCACTGTTCAAACATTACTGTGCCGAAAAGTCATCCATGCAGTATGTAAAAACTCCTCATGACATAAAATACACGTTCCATTTTGATAAGGGCGAGAGTAAGCTTTGTTCTTGACCACTAAAGTAACAATTGCTTCTGTAAGCATAGGGAAAGAACAGATGCAACAGCTTTGAGGTGAAAACCCATTGTCCTCGTCGTATTGTCTCAGCCTGTCCCATGCCAGCTAGGCTATCAGGGACGTCGTTGCCGCCTAGCAATGTGAGGAGAAAGGGTAATAGATGTCCTCAGCATATTCAAATGCAGTAGTTTCCCTTAGCCTGGTTGTCTTACAGTTTCCGCATTGATTCCACACTGATGTATCCTGGCCTTGCCCAATAAGAGAACAGTATGTTGACTAAAGCGGATATAAACTAGCAGGACTGTGACTGGCACCCAGGCTAGATGTTCCTTACCTGTGAATGATGTATGATCTGTTTTCTACAGGTGTGGTTCTGATGGAAATCTCTGAGGCGCACAAGAAGGTTCACCTGGAGCTGGAGGAGAATGTAAGTTACCCTGCTGACCCACTGTCACTTCTTAGTAAAATAGTAATTATTCCTTTTTTGTTATGTAATTACCATTTTACTATCTAATTGCAAATGAAGTGGCAGACGGAAGTCAAGGGTTACCATTCTCTTTGACCTGCATTGTGTGTTCATGTCGACCCACATCCATAGGGCCTTCCTATGCCAACTCTCTCTTTCTCACTGTGACTAGTCATTAGCAGGCCTCCCTTATCCTCTAAACACACCCAGAACACAACAAAGCCTAGTGAGAAATACCACCTGGACACAAGACAACTGTTACTACTTTGTTTGTCTTTTAGACCAGGGTTGGACAACCTGCAGCCCCTGCCCAGGCCCCCCTTGATTTTGCTAGTCTCACTCACATATCATAATAAAACCTGTGGAGAAAAAAATGAATATAACAGCAAATATTCCTCTCCGACCCATGGCAAAATGTGTAGAATTGCATGTAATTTGTTATAAAATTGCAATATCTTCTCTACGCCCCATGGCAAAATGTGTAGAATTTCACGAAATGAACGCTAAAACGTAAAACATTTTCACTGTACTGTTTTACACATGTTGCTTCCTGTGCACGTGGCAAATATACGTTGAAACTTAACTGAATTTAAGATGATTTGTATGAGGAATATTGCATTCTCTGGAGTGATGAATCAGGCTTCACCGTCTGGCAGTCTGATGGACAAATCTGGGTTTGACAGATGCCAGGAGAACGCTACCTGCTTGAATGCATAGTGCCAACTGTAAAGTTTGATGGAGGAGGAATAATTGTCTGGGGCTGTTTTTCATGGTTCGGGCTAGGCCCCTTAGTTCCAGTGAAGGGAAATGTTAACACTACAGCATACAATGACATTCTAGACGATTCTGTGCTTCCAACTTTGTGGCAACAGTTTGGGAAGGCCCTTTCCTGTTTCAGCATGACAATGCCATACAGAAATGGTTTGTTGAGGTAACTTGACTGGCCTGCACAGAGCCAACTGCGAGCCAGGCTTAATCGCCCAACATCAGTGTCCGACCTCACTAATGCTCTTGTGGCTGAATGGAAGCAAGTCTCCGCAGCAATGTTCCAATATCTAGTGGAAAGCCTTCCCAGAAGAGTGGAGGCTGTTATAGCAGCAAAGGGGGGACCAACTCCATATTAATGCCCATGATTTTGGAATGAGATGTCAGACGAGCAGGTGTCCACTTACATTTAGTCATATAGTGTTTCTGTAAGAGGGAAAGAAGGAAAAAGTAGACAATGTTTTAAAAACAAAAAGACAGACCTGTTGTTGGAATTCCCCTTACTGAGCCATTATCACAGCTACATTCCTCTGGCTCAGCCTCACAACTGTTATCCTGATGTCACCATCTTGCCATGATTATTATTGTCATACATTTATATATCGACTTCACCTACATTCTTTCTTTTCTTTTCAGTTCAAGCAGTTCCACAAAGAAATCATTTCTGAGCTTGAGAGGAAAACAGAGATGGATGTCAAATATATGACTGTAAGTACCTTGACCATTGTAGGACCTTGGCAAGGGACAATGTAATAGCAAGGAGTGTGTGAGTGCATGCATGTGTTTGTGTAGGTGTCTGTATGTCTACGTATGCAGGAATGTGAGTACACACTTCAACATGGTCTCCAGGGCCTCCCGAGTGGCGCAGCGGTCTAAGGCGTTACGATAGATCCTGGTTCAATACCGGGCTTTGTCGCATGACAATGGAGAGACCCATGAGGCGATGCACAATTGGCCCAGCGTCCTCCGGGTTAGGGGAGGGTTTGGCCGAACGGGATGTCCTTGTCCCATCGCGCTCTAGCAACTCCTGTGGCAGGCCGGGCACATGCACACTGACATGGGTGCCAGGTGTACAGTGTTTCCTCCGACACATTGGTGCGGCTGGCCTCCCGGGTTAAGGGTGCATTGTGTCAAGAAGCAGTGCGGCTTGGCAGGGTTGTGTTTCGGAGGACGTACGGGAGTTGCAGCGATGGGACAAGACTGTAACTACCAAAAAGGGGTAAAAAAACTACAAGAAAACATGGTCTCCTATCCCCTCCTCAATATCCTCTATCCCTTCAATATCCTCTATCCCCTCTTCAATATCCCCTCCTCAATATCCTCTATCCCCTATCCCTTCAATATCCTCAATCCCCTCCTCAAATCCCCTCCTCAATATCCCCTATCCCTTCAATATCCTCTATCCCCTCTTCAATATCCCCTCCTCAATATCCCCTCTTTAATATTCCCTATCCCTTCAATATCCTCTATCCCCTCCTCAATATCCTTTATCCCCTCCTCAAAATCACCAATTTCTTCTATCCCCTCCATATCCTCTATCCCCTCAATATCCTCTATCCCCTCAATATCCCATATCCCCTCCCCAATATCTCCTATCCCCTCCATATCCTCTATCCCCTCCATATCCTCTATCCCTCCTCAATATCCCCTACTCAATATCCTCTATCCCCTCCTCAATATCACCAATATCCCCTCCTCATTATCCTCTATCACCTCCTCATTATCCCCTACCCCCTCCTCATTATCCCCTATCCCCTCCTCAATAGCCCCTATCCTCTCCCCAATATCCCCTATCCCTTCAATATCCTCTATCCCCTCCTCAATATCCCCTATCCCCTCCTCAAAATCACCAATATCTCCTATCCCCTCCATATCCTCTATCCCCTCAATATCCTCTATCCCCTCAATATCCCATATCCCCTCCCCAATATCTCCTATTCCCTCCTCAATATTCTCTATCCCCTCCTCAATATCCTCTATCCCTCCTCAATATCCCCTACTCAATATCCTCTATCCCCTCCTCAATTTCCCCAATATCCCCTCCTCATTATCCCCTTTCCCCTCCTCATTATCCCCTATCCCCTCCTCATTATCCCCTATCCCCTCCTCAATAGCCCCTATCCTCTCCTCAATATCCTCTATCCCCTCCTCAATATCCCCCTATCCCTTCCTCAATATCACCAATATCCCCTCCTCAATATCCACTATCCCCTCCTCAATATCCCCCTATCCCTTCCTCAATATCACCAATATCCCCTCCTCAATATCCACTATCCCCTCCTCAATATCCCCTATCCCCTCCTCAATATCCCCTCTCCTTGCATTCAGTCAAAGTCCTCTCCATCTCTCCATCAAACGTATCTTATCCTCTGTATCTCTCATCCAGGCAACATTCAAGCGGTACCAGTCAGAGCACAAAATGAAGCAGGACTCTCTGGAGCGCTCTCAGACGGACCTGAAGAAGCTGCGGAGGAAGAGCCATGGAAAACAAGCCACCAAGTACGAGATGAAGGAGAACGAGGTGAGACTAGAACCTGATTTCAATTAATCAAGGGGAATTAGGTGAGACTAGAACCAGATGTTAATTAATCAAGGATGACGGGGTGAGACTAGAACCAGATCTTAATTAATCAAGGAGAACGGGGTGAGACTAGAACCAGATCTTAATTAATCAAGGAGAACGAGGTGAGACTAGAACCAGATCTTAATTAACCAAGGAGAACGAGGTGAGACTAGAACCAGATCTTAATTAACCAAGGAGAACGAGGTTAGACTAGAACCAGATCTTAATTAATCAAGGAGAACGGGGTGAGACTAGAACCAGATCTTAATTAATCAAGGAGAACGAGGTGAGAATAGAACCAGATCTTAATTAACCAAGGAGAACGAGGTGAGACTAGAACCAGATCTTAATTAACCAAGGAGAACGAGGTGAGACTAGAACCAGATCTTAATTAATCAAGGAGAACGAAGTGAGACTAGAATCAGATCTTAATTAACCAAGGAGAACGAGGTGAGACTAGAACCAGATGTAATCTAATCTCACCGAGGTCTCAGTGATCAGACTGTCCACTCAATGCACCTTGGGTATGCTAGTCAGAAAAGGCCCTTGTCCCACTTTTAGAATTTTCTCCATTTTGAAACTGGGTGTCTTTTTTTCTTTTGGAACAACACGATCAGCTGAGAAGTGACTCTGTTTCCAGTTAGTTTTTTCTGATTGTGTGAGTATGTGCTTGGGTTCCTTGAGTTTCTCAGACGGCTATAGAGAGCACTTTAACAGACAGTCACGTGACTTTACTCTCATCCAAAACCACCTTTTTCTCTATGTGTCTCAATATAAAAACCAGACAGAACATTATTGCTCTTGGTTGCCATGGTTGTCATGTTTTGTTTTCACAAACAAAGCCGAACCCTTCTATGGACTTCCTTATAAAGTAATGATTTACACACATGGAGCAATAATCCACAGAACAGGGGTTCCCAATTACATTCAGCCGCGGACCGATTTTTTTCTTGAACGGATGGTCAGGGGCCCGGAACATAGTTAGAAATACTTTGTACACTGCAAAATGACCACAATAATCCCAAACAGATACTGTATAGTATTTCACAAAAGCAGAATCATTTCAAACCTTGGTTACATTGGGATACGATCACATATACCTCTTTATTTATGAGTGGGAATATTTATTCCTAAATATATTCCTAAATTCCTGGTGATTTTTATAGTCTTTTATGTCCCCAAATTTTTCAAAAAAATGGGGTGGGGAAATAAAATCACCCAAATTTGGTCCGCGGACCGTCTATTGGGAAACCCTGCCAAAGAGGATATCAAAGAAAGATGTTTATGAAATTTGTTTTGAGAGTAAACCCAGGGAAAGTCATAGGCCCAGCTGGCTCCTTGGTCTTGCCACACACAGCAAGGAGGAAAAACTGTACATAAAAGTGCACAGATGGAAGGGAATGAACACTAAACATGCACAGTACCACCACACCTATAGCTGCGGGCAGAGTCTTTGTGTTAATGTCAAGTGGAGTGCCGTCATTTCCGTGCCCCTTCACGCATAAAGCAACACTGTAGGCTCATCGGAAGGGATCAAATGCCTCTCATCACATTAGAATGGACAGTGGGTTTTAGTGAATGTGGGGAGTGGGAGCACTGTACACTCTTGTGTGAGTATTGTTCTCTCAAGTGTTGACTGGCTAAGGGTACAGCCGACTCTGGAGTATGAAGTGTGCACCTAGGAGCTGGTAGATGGCCTGGAGTTGGTTGGTAGTATACACTCACTAACAGGCTTCACAGGGTTTACTGGGACTGGGAATGGGTGTTTATACATAAAAAAATGCTGCCTTAAATAGAGTAGACTTGGAGTGGTGTCTGGTAGCATATTTAGCCACTAACAGTAATCGGAGGATACACAGTAATAGTCTTCCTAACCATAGACTTCTTTATTAAATCAATAGGGCAAGGTGAGAGATGGGCCCTAGGAGATGCTGTCTGTTGATGAAACCCACTGTGAAACCCACTCTGGCTCTGCGCAATAACTGCTCTTTCACTCCTGCTTTATTGCCTGGTTTCATCGGTCCGACGTTGATGAGTGTCAATGTGTGAGCTGGGTTCCTTTTTAACATGCAATGCATGTTCTATTATTATTCTGACTGAAATCTGACTGAGTTTGGAAGAGGAGAATATAATATGGCGCCGGAAGAAATGGCAGCAGTTTTACGGGCGCCCAACCAATTGTGCTATTATGTATTTTTTTCGCGTTATTTGTAACTTATTTTGTACATAATGTTTCTGCAACAGTATCTTACGGCAAAAAAGAGCTGCTGGATATCAGGACAGCGATCACTCACCTCGGATTAGACAAAGATTTTCTCTTCAACAAGCAAGACGCACAAGACATTCTCCAAACACCCGACAGGGCCAACATCCCCCTTATTTGCAAGAGGAAGAGACGCAGAAACAGAGGACACAGAGCCGGATGCCTCGTGAGGACCCGCAGAAGACGAGTGGGAGAGCTGCCGTTACCGTCAATATTACTCGCCAACGTGCAATCATTGGACAATAAATTAGACGAGGTATGATCACGAATATCCTACCAACGGGACATCAAAAACTGTAATATCCTATGTTTCACGGAATCATGGCTGAATGACGACATGGATATTCAGCTAGCGGGATATACGCTGCACCGGCAAGATAGAACAGCACACTCCGGTAAGACGAGGGGTGGGCGGTCTGTGCATATTTGTAAATAACAGCTGGTGCACGAAATCTAAGGAAGTCTCTAGATTTTGCTCGCCTGAAGTAGAGTATATTGTGATAAATTGCAGGCCACACTACTTGCCTAGAGAACTTTCAGCTATACTTTTCGTGGCTGTTAATTTACCACCACAGACAGATGCTGGCACTAAGACTGCACTCAGTCAGCTGTATAAGGAAATAACAAACAGGAAACCACTCACCCACAGGCGGCGCTCCTAGTGGCCGGAGACTTTAATGCAGGGAAACTTAAATCAGTTCTACCAAATTTCTATCAACATGTTAAATGTGCAACCAGAGGGGGAAAAATTCTAGATCACCTGTACTCCACACACAGAGACGCGTACAAAGCTCTCCCTCGCCCTCCACTTGGTAAATCCGACCACAACTCTATCCTCTTGATTCCTGCTTACAAGCAAAAATTAAAGCAGGAAGCCCCAGTGACTCGGTATATAAAACAGTGGTCAGATGAAGCAGATGCTAAACTACAGGACTGTTTTGCTATCACAGACTGGAACATGTTTTGAGATTCTTCCGATGGCAGTACACACAGGAGTACACCACATCAGTCACTGGCTTTATCAATAAGTGCATTGTGGACGCAAGCATGCGAGTATCAGCTGTTCCGGACGACTATGTGATCAAGCTCTCAGCAGCCGACGTGAGTAAGAGTTTTAAACAGGTCAACATACACAAGGCTGCGGAGCCAGACGGATTACCAGGACGTGTGCTCCGGTCATGTCCTGACCAACTGGTAGGTGTCTTCACTGACATTTTCAACATGTCCCTGATTGAGTCTGTAATTCCAACATGTTTTAAGCACACCACCATAGTCCCTGTGCCCAAGAACACAAAGGCAACCTGCCTAAATGACTACAGACCCATAGCACTCACGTCCGTAGCCATGAAGTGCTTTGAAAGGCTGGTAATGACTCACATCAACACCATTATCCCAGAAACCCTAGACCCACTCCAATTTGCATACCGCCCAAACAGATCCACAGATGATGCAATCTCTATTGCACTCAACACTGCCCTTTCCCACCTGGACAAAAGGAACACTTATGTGAGAATGCTATTCATTGACTATAACTCAGCATTCAACACCATAGTACTCTCAAAGCTCATCACTAAGCTAAGGATCCTGGGACTAAACACCTCCCTCTGTGGAGAGGGTAGGTAGCAACACATCTGCCACGCTGATCCTCAACACTGGAGCCCTCCAGGGGTGCGTGCTCAGTCCCCTCCTGTACTCCCTGTTCACCCACGACTGCATGGCCAGGCACGACTTCAACACCATCATTAAGTTTGCAGACGACACAACAGTGGTAGGCCTGATCACCGACAACGACGAGACAGCCTATAGGGAGGAGGTCAGAGACCTGGCCGGGTGGTGCCAGAATAACAACCTATCCCTCAACGTAACCAAGACTAAGGAAATGATTGTAGACTACAGGAAAAGGAGGACCAAGCACGCCCCCATTCTCATCGACGGGGCTGTAGTGGAGCAGGTTGAGAGCTTCAAGTTCCTTGCTGTCCACATCACCAACAAACTAGAATGGTCCAAACACACCAAGACAGTCGTGAAGAGGGCACGACAAAGCCTATTCCCTCTTAGGAAACCAAAAAGATTTGGCATGGGTCCTGAGATCCTCAAAAGGTTCTACAGCTGCAACATCAAAAGCATCCTGACTGGTTGTTTCACTGCCTGGTACGGCAATTGCTCGGCCTCTGACCGCAAGGCACTACAGAGGGTAGTGTGTACGGCCCAGTACATCACTGGGGCTAAGCTGCCTGCCATCCAGGACTTCTACACCAGGTGGTGTCAGAGGAAGGCCCTAAAAAAAAGACCCCAGCCACCCCAGTCATAGACTGTTCTCTCTACTACTGCATGGCAAGCGGTACCGGAGTGCCAAGTCTAGGACATAAAGGCTTCTCAACAGTTTTTACCCCCAAGTCATAAGACTCCTGAACAGGTAATCAAATGGCTACCTGGACTATTTGCATTTTGTGCCCCCCCCAACCCCTATTTTACGTTGCTGCTACTCTGTTTATAATATATGCATAGTCACTTTAACCATATCTACATGTACATACTACCTCAATCAGCCTGTCTGTATGTAGCCTCACTACTTTTATAGCCTCGCTACTGTTACTTTTCACTGTCTTTTTACTGGTGTTTTTATTTCTTTACTTACCTATTGTTCACCTAATAATATTTTTTGCACTGTTGGTTAGAGCCATTAAGTAAGCATTTCACTGTAAGGTCTACACCTGTTGTATTCGGCGCACGTGACAAATCAACTTTGATTTGATTTGTCGCTCTCTATCCAAGAAGTGCTAGCTAACTGGGGGTTTGGAAGAGGAGAATATTGTCTCTCTTTCTCTTCAGTTTCATGATCTCTTCTTATTGCTTTTTGGTTGTAATCTTGTTATTAACCATCTTTGTTTCAGATTGTATATTATCTTTGCCTATGAATGGCACCCTTTAAAAAGAGGGCTGTAATCTAGTCTGATCTTGGTGAAACTAATAGACAGTGATATATTGTGGCTTGATATGTGGACAGAAACTCCCTCCTCTAATGAAGTGTTAATGGTTTGTCATTGTCCTATGAATATGACACCTGTTGATTAGATAAGGGCCAACCCATAAACACTTAGTAGTCATGTATCAGACTGTATTTAGTTTTGATCTACTGTTATCTGCTGTGATCTATTGGGATTCAGTTGTCAGAAGATAGAAATGGATGAAAAAGTAAACAACCTGCTCACTCCAAAGTAATGCATGAATGCCTTTTAATATATAGATAATAGATGAAGTAGCATGGATCTGTAATGGAATTTCCCCACATCTGTCTTTTTCAAACCTCTACAGGAGAGAACACATTACACCGGTTTTAAGGTCTCTGCACTGGCTGCCTGTGAGTTTTAGAATTCATTTCAAGATTATTCTATTGGTTTTTAAATCAATCCATGATTGTGCACCCCAATACATGCCAGACATGCTTTTAAGTTATGTACTCAGTAGGTCCCTCAGGTCCTCTGGCACTGACCTTTTAACTATTCCAAGGCCTAGGACCAGGGGCATGGAGAGGCAGCCTTTAGTTATTATGCCCCCAGCCTCTGGAATAGTCTGCCAGAGAACCTGAGGGGGGCCAAAACTGTGATCTTAAAACACACCTTTTTAGCTATGCTTTTCCTTAGGGTGATTTTTAGTCTTTCAGTTATTCTTTTTTTTTTTTTATCTGCGTATGTTTGTGTAGTAAATATTTACGTTTTATTTTCCTTTTCTGAAAATGAATAAAGCCTGATTTGATTTGATTTGCTGCAACATCTGAGCTCAATTAATTATCTCTCCGTGTGTCTGTCAGTCACTCTCTCTCCCCCCCTCTTCCTCAGTCTTCCAGTCTTCCAGTCTTGTCAGTCTTTGAGTGATTGTTTGCAGTAGAAATTAAGCTCCATAGTTTAGGTGGCGTGGCCCCATCATTGGGGGAAGAGAGAGAAAGAGTGAGAGAGAGATAATTAGAGAGTCCTGGGCTAGACGTTAAATGAGGGTCTGTGACAAAACCACAAAACAAGAACCCTAGAGACGAGTAGCCTGTCACTGTCGTCAAGACAACCGGAAAAAAGGAGAGGAGAGATAGGGGAGGAGGGTGAACAGAGAGTGAAAGTTGTTTCTAAGAGGACCTGAGCTTTGTCTGTGTGTGATGTCAGTTCTGGTCTGCTTTGTGAGGGTGTTTCAATACTGAGTCAGTTGCTGGGAAGGTGTGTGTCCTGCATCCCAAATGGCACCCTATTCCCTATATAGTGTACAACTTTTGACCATACACTACATTGGGAAAAGGGGGCCATTTGAGATGCAGACACAGGTTCTTTCAGAAGAGTTATTGAGTTTCTACGGGATAGGGATGATGGAGTAACAACAGGGGGTGAGATGGAGAAAGACAGAGCAGGGACTCATTATTCGCCTCCCAAGTGGCGCAGTGGTCTAAGGCACTGCACTGCAGTGTTGCGGCATCACTACAGCCCGGGGTTTGATCGGTTTGATCCCAGACTGTGTCACAACCGACCGGGAGTCCAATAGGGTGGCGCACAATCGGCCCAGTGTTATCCGGGTTAGGGGAGGGTTTGGCTGGGTGGGCTTTACTTGGCTCATCATGCTCTAGCGACTCCTTGTGGCGGGCCGGGTGCTTGCAAGCTGATTTTAGTTGTCTGTTGAACAGTGTTTCCTCCGACACATTGGTGCAGCTGGCTTCCGGGTTAAGCGAGCGGGTGTTAAGAAGCGAGGCATGTTTCGCATGACTCGACCTTCGCCTCTTCTGAGCCCATTGGGGAGTTGCAGCGATGAGACAAGATCGCAATTGGATACCACGAAATTGGGGAGAAATAAAAAAAAAAAAAAAATGTATATATTAAAAAATAGAAAGAAATCTCATTATTCAACATTATTCAATATAAGCCCGAACGTGACCTGAACAGTTAAGCAAGCCGCTTTGTTCTGAGCATGCAATTACAACCTTACTGAATGGTATAACAGTCAGTCTCCTCCCCTGTATCCTCTCATCAGTACCCTTACGGAAAATAAAAATGACTTCACATGGAAAATCACATGATTTCACATGTGACATTTCCATGTTTTGCACATGTGAAATCATGTTAAACCATGTGTTTTCGAACACTTTACATGTGATATTTCACAAATGGATTTTCACATATAATTACATAACCTTTGACATGTGGATTCGAGTTTACAGGTGATGCCCTGCAAACAAAAATGTGTCGTAATGATACACACACAGTGCTTTTAACATACGTATTTGACACACTTTATTGTGTATGTTTATTTATACAGTAATTATTATTCAACATGTTCTTACCTGGGATTTGAACAACCTCTTGGTTCATAGCATTCCGATCTTCCTGCTACGCAACAATGTCTGTGTCAGTAAAGCATTTCACCTGTATTCCTACGCTTTAGACTTCAAAGTAAATCTCAGCGTTGTTGAAAATACTCTCAAGAAAAGTATTATATTTATCATAGTGATTCAGGAGTATCATTAGAACAGAATAATATGCCCCACCAATTCGACAACTAAACAGAAAACCCTCAAATTGGTGAAATAAGTCAATTAAATCAATTATGAGAGAATAATCAGATTAACTGTCAGATGGCTGTTGCTAAGTGCAGAGATGTATTATAGGTAAATGAATGTTTAGGGGGATGCTACAGACTTGATGGTGCAGCATGTGACCTCAAATCCCAGGTTGGGTCATAGTTTAGCAGAACAGTGATAACACATAGAATTGCACATTTGTGTGTTCCAAAATGTTTTTATGTTTTTACATCTGAAATGTCATGTGATGTGTTCCAAAAACACATGTTTTCACATGATTATTTCACATGTGAAATGTCATATATGAATGGTTCCCCCCCCAAAAATTCACATGTGTAGTGTTCCAAAAAACGTTTTCACATGTGAAATGTCACATAAGAGCTCGATTTTCTCTTATGGAGAAAAACTTGAAATTGTGTTTTCTACATTGGATAAAAGTAAAGACTCAAAGCTAGAAAATGGTATATTATACATTACAGTTGAGGGACAATGGGAAAGTAATTCTGCTATGAAAATTGATAAACGTGTAACTCACTTTTGAGAAAATGGCCCTTGAATGTTTTGGTACACCTACTGGAGAGCTCTTTTTTGTCTACACCCATTCAGCATTGTTCACACCCTCTTAAGCTTTAGCCCCACCCATCTCTGTAAGGACTCACATGTGAGGCCATGTACTAAACAACCAAAGATTTCAAGACTATAGGCTGGTTTATACTACGGGCGTGTTCGTAAATTCAATCTAGAGTGCCAGAGTGTGCTCAGAGTGCGCTCTGGGTGTTTGTAAACTCAGAGCGTTCAGAGCACACATTGGATGCTCTGGCCGAAGAGTAGGGTTGATCCGAGCGTTCTGACCTTACAACAGCATTCAAGCACCCAGGCTAACTGGCTGCTAACTGGCTAATGTTGGCTAGCTTGCTAGCTACTTCCAGACACAAATGAGGGAACAGCTCACTCTGACCGTTTTACTCGCCCTAGCAGAGCTTTTTAGGCTGTTTTTATGTTATCCAGAGTGTTGGTGACTGCAACTGTGCAATAATTTAATTACGCTTTTTTGACAACGTTTACTGACAAAAGCCATATTCAGCAGGTGTTGAGCGTTCGTAAATTCGTCAGGTATTCTGCCCTCTGGCACATTCAGACGAGTGCTCTGAAATCGGAGTAGATTTACCAGCTACACTACCGGTCAAAGGTTTTAGAACACCTACTCATTCAAGGGTTTTTCTTTATTTGTACTATTTTCTACATTGTAGAATAATAGTGAAGACATCAAAACTATTAAATAACACATATGGAATCATGTAGTAACCAAAGAAGTGTTAAAAAAATCTAAATATATTTTATAACTGATATTCTTCAAATAGCCACCCTTTTCCTTGATGACAGCTTTGCACACTCTTGGCATTCTCTCAACCAGCTTCATGAGGTAGTCACCTGGAATGCATTTCAATTAACAGTTGTGCCTTCTTAAAAGTTTGTTTATTGAATTTCTTTCCTTCTTAATAAGTTTGGTTAATCAGTTGTGTTGTGACAAGGTAGGGGGGGGGTATACAGAATATTTGGTAAAAGACCAAGTCCATATTGTGGCAAGAACAGCTCAAATAAGCAAAGAGAAATGACAGTCCATCATTACTTTACTTTAAGACATGAAGGTCAGCCAATCCGGAAATTTTTAAGAACTTTAAACGTTTCTTCAAATGCTTTCACAAAAACCAAGCGCTATGATGAAACTGGTTCTCATGAGGACCGCCACAGGAATGAAAGACCCAGAGTTACCTCTGCTGCAGAGGATAAGTTCTTTACAGTTAGCAGCCTCAGAAATTGCAGCCCAAATAAATGCTTCACAGAGTTCAAGTAACAGACACATCTCAACATCAACTGTTCAGGTGAGATTATGTGGTTGAATTGCTGCAAAGAAACCACTACTAAAGGACACCAATAATAAAAGTAAGAAGAGACTTGCTTGGGCCAAGAAACACAAGCAATGGACATTAGACCGGTGGAAATTTGTTCTTTGGTCTGGGGTCCAAATTGGAGATTTTTGGTTCCAACCGCCGTGTCTTTGTGAGACGCGGTGTGTGTGAATGGATGATCTCCACATGTGTATTTCCCACCGTAAAGCATGGAGGAGGAGGTGTTATGGTGTGGGAGTGCTTTGCTGGTGACACTGTCTGTGATTTATTTAGAATTCAAAGCACATTTAACCAGCATGGCTAACACAGCATTCTGCAGCGATACACAATCCCATCTGGTTTGGGCTTAGTGGGACTATCATTTGTTTTTCAACAGGACAATGACCCAACACACCTCCAGGCTGTGTAAGGGCTATTTTACCAAGAAGGAGAGTGATGGTGTGCTGCGTCAGATGACCTCCACAATCCCCCGACCTCAACCAAATTTAGATGGTTTGGGATGAGTCGGATGGTTTGGGAAGTCCTTCAAGACTGTTGGAAAAGCATTCCAGGTGAAGCTGGTTGAGAGAATGCCAAGAGTGTGCAAATCTGTCATCAAGGCAAAGGGTGGCTATTTGAAGAATCTCAAATTTTAAATATATTTGGATTTTGTTTAACACTTTTTTGGTTACTACATGATTCCATATCTGTTATTTCATAGTTTTGGTGTCTTCACTATTATTCTACAATGTAGAAAATAGTACAAAAAATTAAGAAAAGCCATTGGATGAGTAGGTGTTCTAAAACTGTTGAACGGTAGTGTACGTCTATCGACAGTTGTCGCAGTGACATCATGAACATTCTATTGAAATGGTTACTTGCATAGTGTAGTCTTTTGTTTAGACATGTAGCTAGCTAGCTAAACAATGAACCATAATCCCAACTCATAACGTTACTACCCTGTATGAATCTGCAACACGTTTGCAGTTCTACTATGTGATATCTTTCAAAAAAGCCACGTTAGACTGGATTACCTACACCAGCTCATGTTATTGACAGAAGCGTGCTACATGGCAGACCAATCCGAACTCATCTCTCAGCATGTCCATCCCATCCATTATCTCAGCCAATCATGGTTTAGGGGAAAGATCCTGTCTTTTTCTGTGGTTAAACCAACTAGGCTCGTAATTTAAACATTTTATTTGTATTTACAGATGGCATTCATGTTTGATATTAAGGAACATGAAAGTTCACATGTTCCAGAAGACCATTCTGCCAAAAAACACATTTTGATTAAAACAATTAAAGTTTACACTCAAATGGCTCCCCTGTGAAGTAGTGACGTGTAACATAGGCCTAGTTTCTTGAAATGAGTCACAAATTAACTTGGCATGCCTCACTACAGCTGTATTTTGTTAGTAAAAATACAAAAACAAACTTTATTCAGGAAGTACGCAAAGAATCCAATTGTAATTCAATACTGGAAAATTTGGAATTGGGTTTATGTGCTGAATTGACTGTAATTGACCTCAACATTGGTTAGCAGAGATTAGCCACAGATTTAACGGCAATATTACAATTCTGCACTTTACAAAAAATGCCCAGAATCAATTAAATAATTGTGTGATTATCTGACAACACCAACTAAAAGTAGCAGTGCTCAGGAACACTTGACATTTCTCTTAATGCAGCTCTGTGCAGCCAATAGCAATTTCCGCTTCAGGTATAATGCCAGGAGACACTTGTGGATTTGTTTCACCTCTGACACCACCAAGCGGGTGTCTGCTAGGGCAGATCTGCTAGAATCTAGCCTTAAGTGTACATAAATGCTCTCGGGATTTGAACTTGCTACCTTTTGGTCTGGCGTGCATGAATGTCTCAGCAGGGCCACCAGATGGTTATTTGTTACCAAGAACATACAGTATATCCACACACTTAAAAAATAAGAGTATGTTTACGATACAGTGTTGTTCCCTGGTGTACAAAAAGGTCAAAGGTACACGTAGGGTACCTTCAGAGGTACACATAAGAACTCACATGGTACTGTTAGGTGCCTTTTTAGGGTACATTTGCGGATAATCTAGTATAATGGTACATTCATTTTTCTTCCCAATATATTATTACTCACGTTCTTTGAAATCGTTGGGAAATGACAATCGGCTAACCAGCTGCGTCAACCATAAACTAAAAGTACAGCTATCATGCTTGTAAACAAATGATAGAGTTCGAAAATCATATTAATAGATTGCTTTCTATAAATAATATTTTGTTACATTTAACTGCCGAAAATGCTGTTATTGAGATAATTTGCTTAGTAGGTGACGTCAGAGGTCAGCATGTGGGAGAAGTCGGAGTTCAGGGATGATAGACGCTTTTCCCACTAGTAATTACCAGTTGGAGGGCCTTTCAAGGGAATTTTTCTCAGTCGTATTTAGTAAATTCCCACTTCCCACTTGGTTACACTCATTACTGCACTTTTAAATGTAGGTGGGGGCAATGTGCTCGTGGGGGCTCTACTTACCCCGGCCTGATAACTTTAAACACTGTGTCTCCCGCGTGCTAGCGTAGTAACGACTACGCCGCGGCTCCCCTGCCCCATCTATTGCTGTTCACTGGACCCTATGATCACTTGGCTACATAGCTGATATCTGCTGGACTGTTCATTTATCTCGGTACTCCATTTTGATTATTATTTTTTTTGTTTGTTTATCTGTCGGCCCTAGCCCCGAACTCAGGCCCTGTGTGTAGTTAACCGACCCTCTCTGCCCATTCATCGCCATTTTACCTGTTGTTGTTGTCCTAGCTGATTAGCTTTTGTTGTCTTACCCGTTGTTGTCTTAGCTAGCTCTCCCAATCAACACCTGTGATTGCTTTATGCCTCGCTTTATGTCTCTCTCAAATGTCAATATGCCTTGTATACTGTTGTTTAGGATAGTTATCATTGTTTTAGTTTACAGTGGAGCCCCTAGTCCCACTCAACATGCCTCAGATACCTCTTTTGTCCCACCTCCCACACATGCGGTGACCTCACCCAGTATAACCAGCACGTCCAGAGGTGCAACATCTCTTATCATCACTCAGTGCCTGGGCTTACCTCCACTGTACCCGCACCCACTATACCCCTGTCTGCACATTATGCCCTGAATCTATTCTACCACGCCCAGAAATCTGCTCCTTTTATTCTCTGTCCCCAACGCACTAGACGACCAATTTTGATAGCCTTTAACCGTACCCTCAGCCTACGCCTCCTCTGTTCCTCGGGTGATGTGGAGGTTAACCCAGGCCCTGCGTGTCCCCAGGCACTCTCATTTGTTGACTTCTGTAATCGAAAAAGCCTTGGTTTCATGCATGTTAACATCAGAAGCCTCCTCCCTAAGTTTGTTTTACTCACTGCTTTAGCACACTCCACCAACCCTGATGTCCTTGCCGTGTCTGAATCCTGGCTTAGGAAGGCCACCAAAAATTCAGAGAGTTCCAAACCCAACTACAAAATCTTCCGTCAAGATAGAACTGCCAAAGGGGGAGGAGTTGCAATCTACTGCAGAGATAGCCTTCAAAGTTCTGTCATACTTTCCAGGTCTATGCCTAAACAGTTCGAACTTCTAATTTAAAAATTAACCTCTCCAGAAATAAGTCTCTTACTGTTGCCTCCTGTTATAGAACCCCCTCAGCTCCCAGCTGTGCCCTGGACACCATATGTGAATTGATTGCCCCCCATCTATCTTCAGAGTTTGTTCTGTTAGGTGACCTAAACTGGGAAATGCTTAACACCCCAGCAGTCCTACAATCTAAGATAGATGCCCTCAATCTCACACAAATCATCAAGGAACCAACCAGGTACAACCCTAAATCCGTAAACATGGGCACCCTCATAGATGTTATCCTGACCAACTTGCCCTCCAAATACACCTCCGCTGTTTTCAATCAGGATCTCAGCGATCACTGCCTCATTGCCCGAATCCGCTATGGGTCCTCGGTCAAACGACCACCCCTCATCACTGTCAAATGCTGCCTAAAACACTTTTGCGAGCAGGCCTTTCTAATCGACCTGGCCCGGGTATCCTGGAAGGATATTGACCTCATCCCGTCAGTAGAGGATGCCTGGTCGTTCTTTAAAAGTAATTTCCTCACCATCTTAAATAAGCATGCCCCTTTCCAAAAAATTTGAACTAAGAACAGATATAGCCCTTGGTTCACTCCAGACCTGACTGCCCTTGACCAGCACAATAACATCCTGTGGTGGACTGCAATAGCATCGAATAGTCCCCGTGATATGCAACTGTTCAGGGAAGTCAGGAACCAATACACGCAGTCAGCCAGGAAAGCAAAGGCTAGCTTTTTCAAACAGAAATTTGCATCCTGTAGCTCTAACTCCAAAAGGTTTTGGGACACTGTAAAGTCCATGGAGAACAAGAGGACCTCCTACCAGCTGCCCACTGCACTGAGGCTAGGTAACACGGTCACCATTGATAAATCCATGATAATCGAAAATGTCAATAAGCATTTCTCTACAGCTGGCCATGCTTTCCTCCTGGCTACCCCAACCCCCGGCCAACAGCTCCGCCCCCTCCGCAGCTACTTGCCCGAGCCTCCCCAGCTTCTCCTTAACCCAAATCCAGATAGCAGATGTTCTGAAAGAGCTGCAAAACCTGGACCCGTACAAATCAGCTGGGCTTGACAATCTGGACCCTCTCTTCTTTCTAAAACTATCTGCCGCCATTGTTGCAACCCCCATTACCAGTCTGTTCTACCTCTCTTTCGTATCGTCCGAGATCCCAAAAGATTGGAAAGCTGCCGCGGTAATCCCCCTCTTCAAAAGGGATGACACTCTAGACCCAAACTGCTATAGACCTATATCCATCCTGCCCTGCCTCTCTAAAGTCTTCGAAAGCCAAGTTAATAAACAGATCACTGACCATTTAGAAACCCACCGTACCTTCTTCGCTGTGCAATCCGGTTTCCAAGCTGGTCACGGGTGCACCTCAGCCACGCTTAAGGTACTAAACAATATCATAACCACCATCGATAAAAGACAAAACTGTGCAGCCGTCTTCATCGACCTGGCCAAGGCTTTCGACTCTGTCAATCACTGTATTCTTATCAGCAGACTAAATAGCCTTGGTTTCTCAAATGGCTGCCTCGCCTGGTTAACCAACTACTTTGCAGACAGAGTTCAGTGTGCCAAATCGGAGGGCCTTCTGTCCGGACCTCTGGCAGTCTCTATGGAGGTACCACAGGGTTCAATTCTCGGGCCGACTCTTTTCTCTGTATATATATCAATGATGTCGCTCTTGCTGTGGGTGATTCCCTGATCCACCTCTACACGGACGACACCATTCTGTATACTTCGGGCCCTTCTTTGGACACTGTGTTAATTAACCTCCAAACGAGCTTCAATGCCATACAACACTCTTTCCGTGGCCTCCAACTGCTTCTAAATGCTAGTAAAACCAAATGCATGCTTTTCAACCGCTCGCTGCCCGCACCCACCCGCCCGACTAGCATCACTACCATAGACGGTTCTGACCTAGAATATGTGGACAACTATAAATACCTAGGTGTCTGGCTAGACTGTAAACTCTCCATCCAGACTCATATTAAACATCTCCAATCCAAAATCAAATCTAGAATCGGTTTTCTATTTCGCAACAAAGCCTCCTTCACTCACGCCCCCAAACTTACCCTAGTAAAACTGACTATCCTACCGATCCTCGACTTCGGTGATGTCATCTACAATATAGCTTCCAATACTCTACTCAGCAAAGAGGATGCAGTCAATCACAGTGCCATCTGTTTTGTTACCAAAGCCCCTTATACCACCTACCACTGCGACCTGTATGCTCTAGTCGGCTGGCCCTCGCTGCATATTCGTCGCCAGACCCACTGGCTCCAGGTCATCTATAAGTCTATGCTAGGTAAAGCTCCGCCTTATCTCAGCTCACTGGTCACGATAACAACACCCACCCGTAGCACGCGTTCCAGCAGGTATATCTCACTGGTCATCCCCAAAGCCAACACCTACTTTGGCCACCTTTCCTTCCAGTTCTCTGCTGCCAGTGACTGGAAGAATTGCAAAAATCGCTGAAGCTGGAGACTTATATCTCCCTAACTAGCTTTAAACATCAGTTATCTGAGCAGCTAACCGATCGCTGCAGTTGTACATAGTCCATCTGTAAATATCCCACCCAATCTAACTACCTCATCCCCATACTGTTTTTATTTACTTTTCTGCTCTTTTGCACACCAGTATCTCTACTTGCACATCATCATCTGCTAAATTGTAATTTCTTCGCTACTATGGCCTATTTATTGCCTACCTCCTCACGCCATTTGCACACACTGTATATAGACTTTCTATTTATAATTTTTTTCAATTGTGTTATTGACTGTACGCTTGTTTATTCCATGTGTAACTCTATGTTGTGGTTTGTGTCGCACTGCTTTACTTTATCTTGGCCAGGTCGCCGTTGTAATTGAGAACTTGTTCTCAACTAGCTTACCTGGTTAAATAAAGGTGAAATAAATAAAAATATTGATATTTGGGAGGATCTGTTCTATTTGTGCCAACCGTCAGTGGAAATGTTGCACCTGTTTAAGTGGTTTTATGTTGAGCACCTCTTTTTAATGTGTCAGATCTGCAATCTGTGTAAGACAGTCAAGAGCTGCACTGTTAAGATGTTGCTGTGCATTTTCAAGTAGCTTAATGGCAGCTTGTTCACAGGAAGGTAATGTTTACATTTCAATAACTTAGTGTTAACCACAGTAGTTACAAGTGGGTTATTGTAAAATTCACAGCAACTTACTGTAGCTGATCCATCACACTCACTGACCTGATAGTCTGGTAGGAAAGTGAGTATTTCAATTACGTGCTGACTGCTATAAAGGAAATATCAAATCATAATGTATTTGTCACTTGCGCTGAATACAACAGTGAAATGCTTACTTACAAGCCGTTAACCAACATTGCAGTTTTAAGAAAATACAAAAGAAGTAAGAGATAAAAATAACAAATAATTAGAGAGCAGCAGTAAAATAACAATAGCGAGGCTATATACAGGGGCTACCGGAACAGAGTAAATGTGCGGGGGGACCGGTGTCAAGATAATTGAGGTAATGTGTACATGTAGTTAGAGTTATTAAAGTGGCTATGCATAGATAATAACAGAGTAGCAGCAGCATAGAATGGGAAGGGGGGAGCAATGCAAATAGTCTGGGTAGTCATTTGATTAGATGTTCATGGCTTGGGGGTAGAAGCTGTTTAGAAGCCTCTTGGACCTAGACTTGGCACTCCGGTACCACTTACCGTGCGGTAGCAGAGAGAAAAGTCTATGGCTAGGGTGGCTGGAGTCTTTGACAATTTTTAGGGCCTTCCTCTGACGCCGCCTGGTATAGAGGTCCTGGATGGCAGGAAGCTTGGCCCTGGTGATGTCCTCGGCCGTACACACTACCCTCTGTAGTGCCTTGCGGTCGGAGGCCGAGCAGTTACCATACCAGGCAGTGATGCAATCCGTCAGGATGGCCTCAATGGTGCAGCTGTAAAACCTTTTGAGGATCTGAGGACCCATGCCAAATATTTTCAGTCTCCTGAGGGGTAATAGGTTTTGTTGTGCCCTCCTAACAACTGTCTTGGTGTGCTTGGACAATGTTAGTTTGTTGGTGATGTGGACGCCAATTAACTTGAAGCTGTCAACCTGCTCCACTACAGCCCCGTCGATGAGAATGGGGGCGTGCTCAATCCTCCTATTCCTGTAATCCACAATCATCTCCTTTGTCTTGATCACGTTGAGGGAGGTGTTGTTGTCCTTGCACCGCACGGTCAGGTCTCTAATCGTTGTCGGTGATCAGGCCTACCACTGTTGTGTCATCAGCAAACTTAATGATGGTGTTGGAGTCGTGCCTGGCCGTGCAGTCATGAGTGAACAGGGAGTACAAGAGCGGACTGAGCACGCACCTGAGAGGGGCCCCTGTGTTGACGATCAGCGTGGCGGATGTGTTGTTACCTACCCTTACCACCTGGGGGTGGCCAGTAAGGAAGTCCAGGATCCAGTTGCAGAGGGAGGTGTTTGGTCCCAGGGTCCTTAGCTTAGTGATGAGCTTTGATGGCACTATGGTGTGGAACGCTGTGCTGTAGTCAATGAATAGCATTCTCACATAGGTGTTCCTTTTGTCCAGGTGGGAAAGGGCAGTGTGGATTGCAATAGAGATTGCATCATCTGTGGATCTGTTGGGGCGGTATGCAAATTGGAGTTGGTCTAGGGTTTCTGGGATAACGGTGTTGATGTGAGCCATGACCAGCCTTTCAAAGCACTTCATGGCTACAGATGTAAGTGCTACGGGTTGGTAGTCATTTAGGCAGATTACCTTAGTGTTCTTGGGCACAGGGAATATGGTGATCTGCTTGAAACATGTTGGTATTATGGACTCACACAGGGAGAGGTTGAAAATGTCAGTGAAGACACTTGCCCATTGGTCAGCGCATGCTCAGAGTGCACGTCTTGGTAATCCGTCTGGCCCTGCGGCCTTGTGAATGTTGACCTGTTTAAAGGTCTTACTCACTCTCATGCATGTTTCAGTGTTACTTGCCTCAAAGCGAGCATAGAAGTTATTTAGCTCGTCTGGTAGGCTTGTGTCACTGGGCAGCTCTCGGCTGTGCTTCCCTTTTTAGTCTGTAACAGTTTGCAAGCCCTGCCACATCGGACGAGCGTCAGAGCCGGTGTAGTACGATTCGATATTAGTCATGTATTGATGCTTTACCAGTTTGATGGTTTGTCGGAGGGTATAGCGAGATTTCTTATAAGGTTCTGGATTAGAGTCCCGCTCCTTAAAAGCGGCAGCTCTACCCTTTAGCTCAGTGCGAATGTTTCCTGTAATCCATTGCTTTTGGTTGGGGTATGTATGTACAGTCACTGTGAAGACAACGTCATCGATGCACTTATTGATGAAACCAGTGACTGGTGTGGTGTACTCCTCAATGCCATCGGAAGAATCCCGAACATATTCCAGTTTGTGCTAGCAAAACAGTCCTGTAGCTTAGTATCTGCTACATCTGACCACCTGTTCGGGTGTTTGGAGTATATCCTTCCTGTCCGACTCTTTTAAAAAAAAATATTGAGTAAAAAAAAGGTGAGTAATCGCTGTTCTGTTCTGATGTCCAGATGCTTTTTTCAGTCATAAGAGACAGTAGCAGCAACATTATGTACAAAGTAAATTACAAACAATGCGAAAAAACTAACAAAATAACGCAGTTGGTTAAGCGGCAATAAAATGGCAGCCATCCTCTCCAGCGCCATCATTATTGTGTGGTTGTGTACAATCTTAAATTTATGAACAGAGCAGATTAACTGTGATTACATTCCCACTTATGGGAGACCAAAAAGAGCTAGCTGAAAGCCACGCCTCAAATTAGCCATGCCTGCAATCTTCTAATAGGCTGCCGCTGTTACAGTATGCTGCCAATCCGCTATTGATGTGCATGTTGTCAACAGAAGAGTCAGTGAAGGCACAGTAGGTTACTGGCAAGATTTCTAGTGGCAGCAAGTGTACTGTAGGTTACATGCAACATTTTGCCAGTAAGTTCTTGTGACTTTTACAATAAATTACTGACAAGTAGTTTCCAGTTAAGAAATTACAAAATTACAGCAACTTTTGGCTACAAGTTGACATTAAGTTACTGTAAAATGCACAATAAGCTCTTCCCAGTGCAGCTCATTACTGACACATTCTCTTAAAATGTTTGCAGAACACACAGTGTCAAAGGAGGTGCTCTACTTGCATTGGCATAACCATCAAACACTTAAACTGCTACAACACCTCAACTGAGGGTTGGCACAAATACACATATATTTGACCACGCCCCCAAATATGCTGATGCGCCTACCAGTACATTGACCCCACCTATTAAACGCGCAGTGATGATCGTACCTTATATTCAAAATATTGGGTCGAAAAATGGCCCATTATACTTACAAGGTACCAAACTGTACCATGTGAGTTCATATGTGTAGCCTACCTGTGAAGTGTACTTTTAACCTTTTTTCCCCTAGGGAACAACACTGTAGTGTAACATAACCATACCCTTCTTTTTTCAGTATGTTCCAAGCAATTAGTATGAACTGGTGGCACTAGAGAAACTTGGATGCACTTCCCACCAAGAGGTTGTAAGTTCAAATCCCCAAAGATTTGTCCTTGAGCAGTGCTAGTTTTACGTTGGTGGTGATAATTTGACAATTATTTACTTGATTCTGGACAGCTTTTAACAAAGTGCAGAAATGCATTTTTGCCAATAGTTCTGTGGCCATGTATCTTTCATGCTCACAGAGCTGGTGGTATTGCTGCACTGTAATAGGCCATTTCAGGTTGATAGCGACCAAAAGGTTATGAGTCCCAACTGTGGTCACAGTACAAGATTTTATATTTACTGGATTTTACTGCAACTTTAGGCAAAGCGCAGAAATGTATTCTTACCCATTATCATTATGTCCACGGGAACTTCAAGAAGTTGAGTTCAAATCCCAAGTGAGGCTGAGTCTCAAGTAATCAACATAGAGCAGCATAATGTCCATTAACACCCGTTTTTATCTGTAAAAATACAGTAACTTGTACATTGACGGTACTTTTATCTCAACTAGACAAAAACCTCCAGGGGACCATGACACAATGTTCTAAAAATGTCCTTGAGGACGTCCCTGGAACAAACCGAGGAACTAGACGAAACCTACAGGGGACCATGACTTTTTAAATGTAATTAATGTCAATTACGCCTTTCAAAGTAAAATATTCTAAACGAATATAGCTAAGTTTGGATGTTGCCTGTAATCCATGGTATCTGGTTGAGGTATGTACAGCACGTACGGTCACTGTGGGCATGACGTCATCGATGCACTTATTGATGAAGCCAGTGACTGATGTGGGGTACTCAGCACGTACGGTCAGATTTGCCAAATGGAGGGCGAGGGAGAGCTTTGTACGCGAATCTGTGTGTGGAGTAAAGGTGGTCTAGAGTTGTTATCCCTCTGTTTGCACATTTTACATGCTGGTAGAAATGAGGTAAAACGGATTTAAGTTTCCCTGCATTAAAGTCCCTGGCCACTAGGAGCGCCGCCTCTGGATGAGCATTTTTCCTTTTTGCTTATGGCCGTATATAGCTCATTGAGTGTGGTCTTAGTGCCAGCATCGGTTTTTGGTGGTAAATAGACAGCTACGAAGAATATAGATGAAAACTTGGTAAATAGTGTGGTCTACATCATGAGATACTCTACCTCAGGTGAGCAAAACCTTGAGACTTCCTTAGATGTGAAATGCATGTGTTTTTTCCCATAAAGGGTATCTGGAGACAATCTCATACATATTGTCCCCACCCCACAGTAACCCACAACTCTTAATGACCTGTTCCCGCCCCCACCCCACAGTATCTAACCCTTATTGACCCCCCTGTGCCCCCCTTTACTGACCTGTCTCCCTTCCTCCCTCCCCTACACCCTCCCTTCCTCTTCCCCTCAGTATATAGAGACCCTCTCATCACGGCAGAGTGACATGCAGAAGTTCATCGCTGACGGCTGCAGAGAGGCCCTCCTGGAGGAGAAGAGACGATTCTGCTTCCTGGTCGACAAACACTGCACGTTCTCTTACCATGTCACCGCCTTCCACGAGAAGGTACTGCAGTACTGCACTGAAGGGTCTTTTAGTTAACCTTTAGTTAACCTTTAGTTAACCTTTAGTCCTTTAGTTCTTGAGTCCTTTAGTTAACCTTTAGCCCTTTAGTTCTTGAGTCCTTTAGTTCACCTTTAGTCCTTTAGTTAACCTTGTCTTAAAGGTAGACTCAGTGAAATGGCATCATCACACAACGGGGAGAATTCACATCATTAACAACAGAATTTAAATCCACCAGAACAGACACTATTGATTGTCCCAGATTTGTGCCCTCCCTTGAGGCATCATGCCCACCTTGGGGTTGTAATGGCTGAGATGCTATGTGTTGTTCAGTACTGCAACCCCTGCTCCTCCTAACCTGGCCATATAAGTCAATGGGTACCAGTGTTGGGATTAGTCACTTGGAAAAGTAATACATTACATATCACTTGTTATATTTAACACAAGTAACATGTTACTTTACAATATTACTTTGTGTGGAACGTAACGCGTTCTTTCATGAAAAAATCTCAAAATCTCACTGTTTGACTGTTGAGCGAGCAAGGCAAGCAGCGTACGCTTTACCAAAGATATGATATTTACTAACTCAATAGTTTCTCCTTAAATCTGTGGCGCTGCTTTCCTGTGCTAGTCTTCAAGTGCTGCGCTATATATGGACTGCTTGATTATCCAGATATCCAGTAGGCTTACATAGGTACAGCTTTCCTAGCTTTTCATTCAAAATCTTTCTCTCAAGCCACCAGTTCTTGTTATAAACCACGCGTACACGGACCCATAGAGATCAAATAAAATTGTATTGGTCACATACACATGGTTAGCAGATGTTATTGCGAGTGTAGCGAAATGCTTATGCTTCTAGATCCAGTCTTTGATAGTGGGCCGCGTCGGTGGCACTGTATTGTCCTCAAAGCGTTCAAAGAAGTTGTTTAATTTGTCTGGAAGCAAGACGTCGATGTGCGCTACGGGGCTGGTTTTCTTTTTGTAATCCGTGATTGTCTGTAGACCCTGGACATACGTCTCGTGTTTAAGCCTTCAATTGCGACTCCATTTTGTCTCTATACTGACGCTTTGCTTGTTTGATTGCCTTACGGAGGGAATAACTACGCTGTTTGAATTTGGTCATATTTCCAGTCGCCTTGCCATGATTGAATGCGGTGGTACGTGCTTTCAGCTTTGTGCGAATGCTGCCATCAATCCACGGTTTCTGGTTAGGGAAGGTTTTAATAGTCACAGTGGGTACAATATCTCCTATACACTTCTTATAAACTCAGATAGACCTAAGCATGGGCACTTCCTGTTTTAGTTTCTGCCTATAGGAGGGGAGCAACAAGATGGAGTCATGGTCAGTTTTGCCGAAAGGAGGGCGGGGAAGGGCCTTGTATGCATCGCAGAAGTTAGAGTAGCAATGGTCGAGCGTGTTACTCGCTCGACTATTGAGGGACATCTTGGTATCCGCTTGAGGGGGGATATATACGGCCGTGATGATAACCAAGGAGAGTTCTCTTGGGAGATAATACGGTCGGCATGTGATTGTGAGGAATTCTGGGTCAGGTGAACAAAAGGTCTTAGGTTCCTGTATGGTATTACAATTACACCATGAGTCGTTAATCATGAAACATAGACCCCCGCCTTTCTTCTTACCAGAGAGATGTTTATTCCTGTCAGCGTGATGCACTGAAAATCCCGTTAGCTGTATGGACTCCGACAGCATGTCCCCAGCTAGCCATGTTTCCGTGAAGTAGAGTATGTTACAATCGCGGATATATCTTTTGAAAGCAACTCTTGCCCAGATTTTGTCGACTTTGTTAAATAGGGAATGGACATTTGTGAGTAATATACTCTGGAGCGGTGGGTGGTGTGCGCGCATCCGAAGCCTCATTAGAAGACCACTCTGGCACCCTCTCCTCCGGCATCGTTGTTTTGGGTCGGCATCTGGAATCAGCTCAAATGCCCTGGGAGGTGCAGACAAAGGATCCGCTTTGGGAAAGTCATATTCCTGGTCGTTGTGCTGGTAAGTTGACGTCTCTCTCATATCCAATAGTTCTTCCCGGTTGTATGTAATAACACTTAAGGTTTCCTGGGCTAACAATGTAATAAATAATACATCAAAAAACAAAATACTGTACAGTTTCCTAAGGACTTGAAGCGCCGCTGCCATCTCTATCGGCGCCGTCTAGGGCACACTTGCCACAAAGCGGGAAATCCCTCTATGGGCTTTGCTATCACAGAAGCGATCGATGGCAAAGATCAGAGGTGCACCCCCTATATATTACCCCATTTTAAAAAGTAACATGTGACTTTACTCCATCCCCCAACACCACTGCTTATGAATGCTTTATAAAGCTTTATTATTCCTTTATAACCTGTTTGTATCTATCTGCCCTGTAGGCCAAAGAGCTGCTGGCAGTGAAGCTGCCCAGCTGGCAGGATAAATGCAAAGATGCCACCAAGGTCCCCGACACAGTATTGACCATGCTAGAGGGGCTCCGCACCCCCATGTCTGGGACCCCAGAAGCCTCGCCTCTTGTCGAACGCTACAACAGGGTGAGTGGGATGTCAGAGTGTGACGTTATGGCAGTTATTACATTGTTGTTACAATACTAGTACAAGAGAAGGACAACATATAATCATTCACCTCTTTGCTTGGCTTGTTGGTTACAGAAGAGCTCTGCTTTGTCTACATCCATTCAGCATCGTTCACACCCTCTTAAGCCTTAGCCCCACCCATCTCTTTAAGTGTCCACATATGAGGCCATATGCTAAACAAAGTGAGTACAGTAGTGTACTAAACAACCAACGATTTCAAGACTAAAGACTGGTTTATACTACGTCTATCGACATCTGTAGACAGTTGTTGCAGTGACATAATGAACATTCTATTGTCGTCCGACATCAAACTTGTCGTTGTCGTTATGAAAAAGTATAAACACAAAAACAAAAGGCTGCATGACATCAGCAGCCTGGTGGTCCAATATAGCATAACTTGTGTATTTTAACACCAATAAACCCGCCCGTTTTTAAAAATGTATTTGGTATATGTCAATCTAGCAACTTTCTAATCAATGTTTTGGTTCGTTTCTAGCTTGTCAGCTGGCTAGCTAACGTTAAGTTAACTGGCTAGCCAGTTCAAATAATGACCATACCATATGTCTGACAACGTCTTAACTTTAGCTCATTTGTATTCATTATTACAGGATAGTAAACTCACAGCAAGATCATTATTTACAAGTTAATGGCAAGCTAATTACAGAAAAGTTGTGAGTGTGATGAAATAAAAGCAGGGCATTCTACCAGAGAATTTTCGAACTTGGAACACTGTCTCGTTGGCATAACGTTATATTCTAATTTGACTTTTGTGCAGATCATGTTGTTCTTCACATTACCATCTGGTAAATACACACTAAATCAAATAAAATCTAAGTTTATCTGTCACATTGCACAGTATAGAGAAGGTGTAAACAACACAGTGAAACGGTTACTTGTGTAGTAGAGTCTTTTGTTTAAACATGTAGCTAGCTAGCTAGCTAAACTATGAACCATAATCCCAACTCATAACGTTACTACCCTGCATGAATCTGCAGGTAGCTACAGTGGGGCAAAAAAGTATTTAGTCAGCCACCAATTGTGCAAGTTCTCTCACTTAAAAAGATGAGAGAGGCCTGTAATTTTCATCATAGGTACACTTCAACTATGACAGACAAAATGAGGAAAGAAAACCCAGAAAATCACATTGTAGGATTTTTTATGAATTTATTTGCAAATTATGGTGGAAAATAAGTATTTGGTCACATACAAACAAGCAAGATTTCTGGCTCTCACAGACCTGTAACTTCTTCTTTAAGAGGCTCCTCTGCCCTCCACTCGTTACCTGTATTAATGGCACCTGTTTGAACTTGTTATCAGTATAAAAGACACCTGTCCACAACCTCAAACAGTCACACTCCAAACTCCACTATGGCCAAGACCAAAGAGCTGTCAAAGGACACCAGAAACAAAATTGTAGACCTGCACCAGGTTGGGAAGACTGAATCTGCAATAGGTAAGCAGCTTGGTTTGAAGAAATCAACTGTGGGAGCAATTATTAGGAAATGGAAGACATACAAGACCACTGATAATCTTCCTCGATCTGGGGCTCCACGCAAGATCTCACCCGTGGGGTCAAAATGATCACAAGAACGGTGAGCAAAAATCCCAGAACCACACGGGGGACCTAGTGAATGACCTGCAGAGAGCTGGGACCAAAGTAACAAAGCCTACCATCAGTAACACACTACGCCGCCAGGGACTCAAATCCTGCAGTGCCAGGCGTGTCCCCCTGCTTAAGCCAGTACATGTTCAGGCCCGTCTGAAGTTTGCTAGAGAGCATTTGGATGATCCAGATGAGGATTGGGAGAATGTCATATGGTCAGATGAAACCAAAATAGAACTTTTTGGTAAAAACTCAACTCGTCGTGTTTGGAGGACAAAGAATGCTGAGTTGCATCCAAAGAACACCATACCTACTGTGAAGCATGGGGGTGGAAACATCATGCTTTGGGGCTGTTTTTCTGCAAAGGGACCAGGACGACTGATCCGTGTAAAGGAAAGAATGAATGGGGCCATGTATCGTGAGATTTTGAGTGAAAACCTCCTTCCATCAGCAAGGGCATTGAAGATGAAACGTGGCTGGCTCTTTCAGCATGACAATGATCCCAAACACACCACCCGGGCAACGAAGGAGTGGCTTCGTAGAAGCATTTCAAGGTCCTGGAGTGGCCTAGCCAGTCTCCAGATCTCAACCCCATAGAAAATCTTTGGAGGGAGTTGAAAGTCCGTGTTGCCCAGCGACAGCCCCAAAACATCACTGCTCTAGAGGAGATCTGCATGGAGGAATGGGCCAAAATACCAGCAACAGTGTGTGAAAACCTTGTGAAGACTTACAGAAAACGTTTGACCTCTGTCATTGCCAACAAAGGGTATATAACAAAGCATTGAGATAAACTTTTGTTATTGACCAAATACTTATTTTCCACCATAATTTGCAAATAAATAAATAAAAAATCCTACAATGTGATTTTCTGGATTTCTTTTTCTCATTTCGTCTGTCATAGTTGAAGTGTACCTATGATGAAAATTACCGGCCTCTCTCATCTTTTTAAGTTGGAGAACTTGCACAATTGGTGGCTGACTAAATACGTTTTTGCCCCACGGTATATCTAACCAACTAGGTTCAATGTTAGCTAGCTAGATAACATTAGGCTAGAACTAGCTATGCAAATGGCTCTGAGATACATACAAAATTATTACTATTACTAGCGAGCCACCTAACAGTATGTTTTAACTTGCAATGAAAATGACTTTCTGACAAAAACGTATAATGTCTGAAAATGTAGCTAGCTAGACTCTCTTACTCGTATACATGGGTGAACGCTTCTCCCTCGCTGTCATGGATGCCATGGTTGCCCTTAGTTTGAAGATGTAATCCGTAGCCAGGAGTTTTATACAGCCTTCTGTGTGTTCTCTTTTTGACTCCATCCAGATATTTGCAATCATATGCCCAATTTTTCTCCATCTCCTTAGCTATCATACTCTGCTTCCACCAGGTATTCCACTGATTTCAAAACTTGGTCCTTCAGAAAATGGAGAGAATTAGCAACACTTTTGCAATTCTTCGTGATATCTTTTTTTTACGTGTTAGAAAGGACAATCTACACATACTGAGCAGCTCATGTCATAGACAGAAGCGTGCATGTCCAGCCCATCCATTATCTCAGCCATTCAAAAGAATTATGTATATTAAATTAAATGTTTATGTTCAAATGCCTCTCCTGTAAAGTAGTGACGCGCGACATACACCTAGTTTCCTGAAACGAGTCACAAATGGTATTTGCTCTTATAGATGCATTGCATGTACTGTGACTTTCATGTTTTATGTTTTCTCTGTCCTCAGAACAACAGGGACTTGATGGTTCCCCCACCAGCCCCCCAGCTGAAGGCCCAGATCAGTCCACTGGCTAACATGTTCAACCAGTACGTCCCCCACGCCTCCTTCACATCCACATCTACATCAGACCACAACTCAGGTACTACTTCAACCTCACACCTCAGGATTCAGTCTTTGGATTGAAGTTTGAATATGTGTTACATTGTGTGTGTAGTTGTACTCTGTATAAAAAATGTGAAAATAAAACGTTTTGATAGCTGTTAGTTTATACAGAGATTATGTTTAGCTTTACGAGTCCCATACCTCTTTCCCCATGTAAGTATGCTGCCTTTTGTAATCTGATCTATACAAATTGATAAAAAAAAGATGTCAGTATAACAACATGCAGTGGCTGTCGTAATCTACATGTAATCTTGTTTGGAAATATTTTATATTGTGCACTGGGGCATTATTGAGTACGTCTGCTCGACAGAATATATACGGAAATCTTAAAAGAAGGTTCAGGATGGCATCTTAATTCCCTTCAAGTTGTGCTGCATGTACCCTTTAATCCTGCTAATGTATCTTTTCTTACTTCATCTAGCGTTTGTTCTCCATGTCTTCTCTTATTGAATGTCTAAATTATACAGAAGATTCTGCTGCAAAACCAATTCCCTTCTTTAACGATGCAATAGTTCTCCTCCGTGTGGCCATTTAGACCAGGGTTATAAATCACTACCTATAAGCCATGTCTCGTTCCTCTGTGATATACTTATCCATGTATTATTTTGAACTCTGCTATTGTAAATATCAAATATATCAGCGAGTACTTGCTATCTTTCTACATTTTGATAATAAAACATATTAAACTTGAACTTTGACCTTCCAGACCAGGGCAGTACGGAGGACAGTGGCAGCCTGTCTCTATCCCGGTCAGTGTCGATGGGTTCTGGGCTGAACGTGGGCAGGAAGCCACGGGTCAGGACCATCTTCCCCCACACGGCCGGCAACAACGACACACTACTGTCCTTTGATGATGGTGACATCATCATACTGCTCATCAAGGAGGAGAAGGACGGATGGCTATACGGAGAGCTGGAGAAGACCCGGCAGTAAGTCACTTCATGAAACATTATTACACCTTTATAAACGCTTTCAAGCTTGGAGAAGAGATAGCAGTAAGTCACTATTTACTGGTCATTAAGGGTTTATGAGGATTTATGAGGTTTTATTACACATTTATAAAGGATTATTGACCTGGCAGTGAGTCACTGTGTATTAAGAGTTTGTTAAACTTTATTACAATTTTATAAAGATTTATTACACCCTAATTAAGGCTTCTTAGCCAGGAGAAGACTTGGATGCAGATCTAAGGTCTCTTAGTAAAGTTAGGCAATCTGTCACAGTGCTAGAGGTTATAACACTATTACTAGCTACCGCAACTGCAGGCGATAGAAAGTAACTGAGCTCTTAGGGACACGTGGCTTTGCTCTCCATCATGTTGGTGGCCTCACTTGACTGGTTGTGTTTTTTGGGACATATAATGATGAATGTTGATGTGGAAACGCAACCAGAAATTCAACGTGTGAGAGGGTGGCGAGGGATTGTTGAAAGGTAGTTTGGTCAAACCACACCTTTGAAAGACCATTGGCAATTGTGATTTCTACTCATACACAGACTGTGTGGAGAGAAAAGGATGAATGCCAACCCATCTTCTTGAAACACCATCTTTGTTTATGTTCTTTCATCTCTGAATACAGTGGAGGTAGAGCCTGGTACCATCTGAATGTAGCGCACCCATTATCTTTTGTTAAGCTGTTAAATGTCAAGTCTGTGACAATAATGTTATTGTTAAATCAGTTGTATCTGTGCTATTTAGAATAGTATTTCAGAAGACAAAGTGTGGGTAATTGAATAGTGTTTCAGAAGACGAGGTGTGGATAATTGCGGTGAGGCCACAGAGACCGATGGCTCGAAAGCCAACTTAGTAATTATGTGTGCTTGCTTTGATGGCTAGTCTACTGTATGGCTGTATCTCCCTTCTTCTAGCTGTTCATTAAAGTCATTAGTGCTCATATGTATGTGAAAGATCAGAGAGAGAGAGCCAGAGAGCGAGATAAGATGAGGGACAGTGTCTGACAGACCAACCAACCTGCACATGTTATTGTTCAATGTATGGTTATTTTGACCCTTGTTTGTTGTTGTTAATGCGAGTGTAGCGAAATGCATGTGCTTCTAGTTCTGACCATGCAGTAGTATCTAACAAGTAATCTAACAATTTCACAACAACTACCTTAAACACACAAGTGTAAAGGAATGAATACGAGTATGTACATATGAATATATGGATGAGCGATGGCCGAACGGCATTGGCAAGATGCAGTAGATGGTATAGAGTACAGTATATACATATGAGATGAGTAATGTCGGATATGTAAACATTATTTTAAAAATTGTTTAAAGTGGCTAGTGATACATTTATTACATCCACTTTTTAATTATTAAAGTGGCTACAGATTTGAGTCGATGGCTGAACGGCATAGGCAAGATGCAGTAGATGGTATAGAGTACTGTACATACATAGGAGATGAGTAATGTCGGATATGTAAACATTATTTTAAAAATTGTTTAAAGTGGCTAGTGATACATTTGTTACATCCAATTTTAATTATTTAAAGTGGCTAGAGATTTAAGTCAGTATGTTGGCAGCAACCACTCAATGTTAGTGATGGCTGTGTAACAGTCTGATGGCCTTGAGATAGAAGCTGTTTTTCAGTCTCTCGGTCCCAGCTTTGATGCACCTGTACTGACCTAGCCTTCTGGATGATAGCGGGGTGAACAGGCAGTGGCTCGGGTGGTTGTTGTCCTTAATGATCTTTTTGGCCTTCCTGTGACATCGGGTGGTGTAGGTGTCCTGGAGGACAGGTAGTTTACCCCCGGTGATGCGTTGTGCAGACCTCACTACCCTCTGGAGAGCCTTATGGTTGTGGGCGGAGCAGTTGCCGTACCAGGCGGTGATACAGCCCGACAGGATGCTCTCGATTGTGCATCTGTAGAGGTCTGTGAGTGTTTTTGGTGACAAGCCAAGTTTCTTCAGCCTCCTGAGGTTGAAGAGGCGCTGTTGCGCCTTCTTCAACACGCTGTCTGTGTGGGTGGACCATTTCAGTTTGTCCGTGATGTGTACGCCGAGGAACTCAAAACGTTCCACCTACTCCACTACTGTCCCGTCGATGTGGATAGGGGGGTGCTCCCTCTGCTGTTTCCTGAAGTCCACGATCATCTCCTTTGTTTTGTTGACGTTGAGTGAGAGGTTATTTTCCTGACACCACACTCTGAGGGCCCTCACCTCCTCCCTGTAGGCCGTCTCGTCGTTGTTGGTAATCAAGCCTACCACTGTAGTGTCGTCAGCAAACTTGATGATTGAGTTGGAGGCGTGCTTGGCCACGCAGTCATGGGTGAACAGGGAGTACAGGAGAGGGCTGAGAACGCACCCTTGTGGGGCCCCAGTGTTGAGGATCAGCGGGGTGGAGATGTTGTCTACCCTCACCACCTGGGGCCGGCCCGTCAGGAAGTCCAGGACCCAGTTGCACAGGGGTCTCGAGCTTAATGACGAGTTTGGAGGGTACTATGGTGTTAAATGCTGAGCTGTAGTCGATGAACAGCATTCTTACATAGGTATTCCTCTTGTCCAGATGGGTTAGGGCAGTGTGCAGTGTGATTGCAAATTGCAGTGGGTCTTGGGTGTCTGGTAGGATGGAAGTGATATGATCCTTGACTAGTCTCTCAAAGCACTTCATGATGACGGAAGTGAGTGCTATGGGGCGATAGTCATTTAGCTCAGTTAGCTTTCTTGGGAACAGGAACAATGGTTGTCCCGTTGACAATATTGATTATTAATTATGTTAATATTGTAAATCTTCAAAGTAAGCTTAGGCATCTAAAAAATATGTACATTGTTACATCATGCCAATAAAGGGAGACGAGAGAGAGATTTAAGCAAATATGTTAGTCTGACTACTTTGACATTTTCTTTCTGAAACAAATTAGCGAAGTAAGTCAATTTCCTGTCCCTTCGACAGACATTATTATTGCTCTGTGATTATTTATTTTTTTCCTACCTAGGCAAGTCAGTTAAGAACAAATTCTTATTTACAATGACAGCGGGTTACCTTGTTCAAGGACAGAAGGACATATTTTTACCTTGTCAGCTCAGGGATTTGATCTGGCAATCTTTCAGTTATTGGCCCAATGCTCTAACCACTAGGCTACCTAGTGGATGAAATTGAAATTGCTTTTAATGTTATCAGTGACAGGTTGTCAAGAACAGGGACTTGGAACATACAAGTAAACAGAGAAATGTTGTTTCTTAGCAACCCATTTAATATTAGTATAATATTTGAGATTATACAAAATTATACATTTGCTCACTTGGGAACAATTTCTGTACTTCTCAACTTGGAACAGTGTTTTCGAAGTCGAATCTATCATATGTTTGATGATGTGTGCTTGACATACCTTCAAGGACATTTGGCTTACTTCAAGTGAGAAGGACAGTTTTTTTAGGTGTGATGTTCTTCATTGTTGCTTTATTTGGCTAATATTTTGGTGTTTCTGTGTTTGTTTCAGGCGGGGCTGGTTTCCCTCATCTTACTGCCGACCTTACAATGAACCACTGATCTCAAACAGGTAAGACATATAGCCATGTGATGATCTTATGATATTGCTTACACCTACCCTCTCAAATCTATAGGGGGCTTTCAAGAAGTGTCTAGAAACAAGGTTATTTTGGGCCAGGTAAAGTTCTAACATTTGTGTGTATATGTCTATGTCTACAGTTTGGGGACACCGGTTCATCGTCTGAGTGTGGCCAGTCTTCCAGAACAGGAAGAGGAGGAGCCTGTTCTACTGCCGCCGCCAGACTACAGCGACAGGACAGGGAGCAGCCCTGCCAGCCTGGTCAGCGCCTCAACACCCTCACCCAAAAACATGGTCAGAACCTAGTCATCCCTTCCACGTTCTTACCTAACAATAGTCAGCAGGTCACCTTAAAGTGAAAATCACAGTTTGTTGGACTCATTTCAACGTTAAACCACCTACAAGGTCTCTGAAACGTCTGAACAACTTTGATTTGATGTAGTCTATTAGCCCATATGCTGGGAAACGGTCCCCTTAGGGTGAACGTTAAACCTTCACCCTCTCCTCAGGTTTACAGTTGGCTGACCTAACGTGGAATACATTTTATTTGTGTATTTTCTAGTTAGGGAAGGACTCCCACCACCAATCACACTTTAAGCTATGTTATGACAGAAACAAGGCCTAAATGTCTTGATGCTGCCACTGATAATTGAGAGAGAGAAATAATAATATATTTTAAAAATGCTCCCTGCCTGGTTTTGTCTCTGTGCAGGAATGAAGGAGGGAGGGAAGGACGGAGGACAAGGGGGGTATAGGCCTACACAGAAATCTTGCTCAACCATACATCTTCAATTAGAACCTGCACTGTGTCAGCTAGTTTGAGAATTAAGTAATCATGGTGTACAGAGCTATAGGCCCTCTCTCGCCCCATCTCTCGCTCTCTGTCTTTCTCTCCCCATCTTTTTCTCTCTCGCTCTCCCATCTCTCTCTTCTCATCGCTCTCTTCCCATCGCTCTCTCTCTCTCTCTCTCTCTCTCTCTCTCTCTCTCTCTCTCTCTCTCTCTCTCTCTCTCTCTCTCTCTCTCTCTCTCTCTCTCTCTCTCCCCTCATCTCTCTCTCTCACACCTCTCATTGATTGCCCTTGTGTGCTGGAACTGCTGCCTCAGGGCATTGAGAGAAATACACTCCTGTTAGGGATGCTATGGTATTAGAGTAGGCATCCCTCCCTTCCCTTTCTCACCCCTCTTCTCCCCCTTGCTCCCTCATCTGCTCTTCCCCTTCCCCACCTCTCACCCTTTCCTTCCTACAAGTCCCATCCTTTCTTGCTTCCCTCCTTCTTTGCCCCCCCTTCATTTGATCATGTGATTATGGAGAGGTGACTTTGCTTGTCGCTTAAAGACCTTAAAGAGCTTAAAGTTGAATGGTCCCTGATGTAAGCCACTCTCTGGGGCCTCTCCCATAGCTGCCCATTCACCCTCACTCCTGGACACTGTCTGCCCTCTAGTGTAGTGGTTGTGTTAGGGCAGGGGTTATGTCCTGGAATAGGTTGAGGAGGCCAACAGGATAATTCCTTTGCAGTGCAAAAACTAAATTCTCTGAAAGTGACCCATGTGTTATGTTTGCTCTGGCCGTTGGTGTATCTATTCAATCTATTCTGTTGATTGAAAACAGCTTCATCCACTGTTAGATTGGATCTTCAAAACATCAGATAAGGATAGAAAACAAGCACAACTTACTTTCTGAGAGTGCAGGTAATTGTTGGTTCAATAGATACACGTTTACACATCCTAAATTACCTCAAACATAGCTACGTAATCAGTTAACTGTCTGTTTTAAAACTATCTTCATCACACTCACTTGCTTGGGGTTTCGATAAGATTTCCATCTACTCAGAGAAGAGGTGTGCTGTGCGCTGGCCTTTCTAGACATTCTAGATTCCTGACACCCAGCATGAGGTCATGGCACACTCCATCTCCATACGTCCCAGAGTTCTTCACTGAGGAGTGATACAACACTGACAGCTGCAGGGGGACAGTGCAGCATGTAGTAAATATACACAGCATGTATCATGACTTCAGTGTTTCTCTTTCTTTTTGTAAATAGGTCTCTGTACCCAATGGGGTTGGAAAGGGTCCCTTTCTGGGGTAAGTTATATAATAACTCTGTTATAACCCAATAACCTCTCACATGATTTTGAAATAATAATGATCTCACATATGACCATGCTTTTTTTAAATTATATTTTCCAGAGGTGGGAATCCCTTTGCCACTGTCAAACTGAGACCTACAGTGACCAACGACAGATCAGCACCCAACGTCTAATAACCAAAGCTCATCCAGACAGAGGAATTATAAAGCACCACCGACACTCCAGAATCACAGTCCAACAAGATGTCCAGAAAGCATGGATTCTACTCCGCTTCAGCAAACCAGCTCCATTGTAACCAGCTCCGTTGTACCCGAGCCAGCTCCATTGTAGCCAGCTCCGTTGTAGCCAGCTCCGTTGTAACCAGCTCCGTTGTAGCCAGCTTCATTGTAAAACAGAGCAGTGAAGTGACAATGATTATGGGCAGTGCTGAAACATAATCAAATCTAGGCTACCTTCCTGACTCTTTAGCATTCAGATTGTGTTTTAATTAAATATATATACAGTCGCTAGTGAAAGACTACACACTCTTTGCAGAGTCTTCAAAGTTTGTTGCCTTAAAATGTAATCTACAAAGGGAATAAATGTTATTTTTTTTAAAAGACATCTATCCCAGGGTTAGGTTTTCAGAAGACTGAGGCAGGGTTTCCTCTAATGTTTTACCTGGGCTTTGCACCTTTCATATTTATTTTGATCGTGACAAACTCCCCAGTCCCTGACGGTGACAAAAAGAGTTATTATATGATAATTTACTGATCAATTTTGACAAAAACAATGTATATATATTTCCCTAAGAGTTGTCGAGAGTTGGTAGAATCTTATTCCAAATGATTCACAGCTGTAATAGCTGCCAACAGTGTTTCCACCAAGTATTAACTCTGGGGTGTGAAGACATACGCAATCAAGACTTCTTTTTATTTTAAATGTTTTATTCATTTTGAACACTTTCTATAATTTCTTTCACTGAAAATGTGGATTAGGTTGTGTACATTGGTAGGAAGGCAAAATTATTCTTAGTTTATTTTTGTAATATTTTTTACAAAATGTGAAGACTGCGAAGGGTGTGTAGACCTTCACTAGGTACTGTATTCTGTCTGTAGACCTTCACTAGGCACTGTATTCTGTTTGTAGTAGTTGTGGGAATGAGGGAGAGAGACACTAGTTGGGGAAAGAAATGCTACATTTTTTTCCATATTTATTTTTTCATTATTACGTAACCAATTTTCAATGGGGAGGCTACTATTTATGCATACATTTTACACAAATTATTCGATATATCATTTAAAAAAAAAAATCATCATAAAGAAGTCTACTCAGCCCCCACTAAGTGTATTGAGTGTAAACAGTGAGAGTTTATGGAAGAATGAATATAGCTCAAATAAGTTATGTTTAAAATGAAAATAAGTGATTTTTGATTAGCCATAGACTACTAAATGAATGTTTGCTGAATGGGGAATGGATTGACATATGGACTCTGCTATGCTATTTCTTCATAGTTTTAAAAGTACAGTTGAAGTCGGAAGTTTACATACACTTAGGTTGGAGTCATTATAACTCCTTATTGAACCACTCCACAAATTTCTTGTTAACAAACTATAGTTTTGGCAAGTCGGTTAGAACATCTACTTTGTGCATGTAATTTTTCCAACAATTGTTTATAGACAGATTATTTCACTTATAATTCACTGTATCACAATTCCGGTGGGTCAGAGGTTTACATACACTAAGTTGACTGTGCCTTTAAACAGCTTGGAAAACTCCAGAAAATTATGTCATGGCTTTAGAAGCTTCTGATAGGCTAATTGACATAATTTGAGTCAATTGGAGGTGTACCTGTGGATGTATTTCAAGGCCTACCTTCAAACTCAGTGCCTCTTTGCTTGACATAATGGGGAAATCAAAAGAAATCAGCCAAGTTGTAGACCTCCACAAGTCTAGTTCATCCTTGGGTGCAATTTCCAAACGCCTGAAGGTACCACATTCATCTGTACAAACAATAGTATGCAAGTATAAACACCATGGGACCACGCAGCCGTTATACCACTCAGGAAGGAGACACGTTCTGTCTCCTAGAGATGAATGTACTTTGGCGAGAAAAGTGCAAATCAATCCCAGAACAACAGCAAAGGACCTTGTGAAGATGCTGGAGGAAACAGGTACAAAAGTATCTATATCCACAGTAAAATGAGTCCAATATCGACATAACCTGAAAGGCCTCTCAGCAAGGAAGAAGCCACTTCCAAAACCGCCATAAAAAAGCCAGACTATGGATTGCAACTGCACATGGGGACAAAGATCGTACTTTTTGGAGAAATGTCCTCTGGTCTGATGAAACAAAAATAGAACTGTTTGGCCATAATGACCATCGTTATGTTTGGAGGAATAAGGGGGAGGCTTGCAAGCCGAAGAACACCATCGCAACCATAAAGCACAGGGGTGCCAGCATCATGTTGTGGTGGTGCTTTGCTGCAGGAGGGACTGGTGCACTTCACAAAATAGATGGCATCATGAGGAAGGAAAATTATGTGGATATATTGAAGCAACATCTGAAGACATCAGTCAGGAAGTTCAAACTTGGTCGCAAATGGGTCTTCCAAATGGACAATGACCCCAAGCATACTTCCAAAGTTGTGGCAAAATGGCTTAAGGACAAAAAGTCAAGGTATTGGAGTGGCCATCACAAAGCCCTGACCTCAATCCTATAGAACATTTGTGGGCAGAACTGAAAAAGCGTGTGCGAGCAAGGAGGCCTACAAACCTGACAGTTACACCAGCTCTGACAGAATTCACGCAACTTATTGAGGGAAGCTTGTGGAAGGCTACCCAAAACGTTTGACCCAAGTTAAACAATTTAAAGGCAATGCTACCAAATACTAATTGAGTGTATGTAAACTTCTGACCCACTGGGAATGTGATGAAATAAATAAAAGCTGAAATAAATCATTATCTCTACTATTATTCAGACGTTTCACATTCTTCAAATAAAGTGGTGATTCTAACTGACCTAAGACAGGGAATTTTTACTAGGATTAAATGTCAGGAATTGTCTAAAACTGAGTTTAAATGTTTTTGGCTAAGGTGTATGTAAACTTCCGACTTCAACTGAATAAATTTTTTCATACTTGTTTTAAGGTTCATGATGTTTATAAAGTTGTAAGGAAACAATTTATCTTTCTTTTTTTCATGGTAAGCTGAAGGCTGTGTGTTTTACAAATACACAATTGTTGTAAATCACAATAATATTGTCATTGGTAGAAATACTGTATGAACCATGCAGTATACACTATATTGAAAGAGTATATAGGTTTTTCTCTTCCTTTGGTGTAGAGTAATTCATGATACACACTGCTGTCCATGATAATTGATGATTCACAAATAAGTTTATGGTTCCTCTACTATCTCTTTTCAGATACTGGTGTATATTCTGTCATTCTCTAAAGGTGACAAGGAAAATGCTTTACCATGGTGTTCTGTAGACTAAAGTTATGTTATCTCACAGTAAAACAGGATAAACCTTACATGGTTCTTGTTTTTTTTTGACAATTTCTTTTATTCATTTATTGTCTTTGCAATTTACTGCTATAACATACTGAATATCTGTATGAAGACTGTACAACTGACAATGTTGTATGTCCCTTAATACATGAGATGAAATGGAGAATTTTGCTGTCTTTTATTGAATGAGTCGTTTTTATTTTATATTGGATGAACGAGTAGGCTACCATTCTTTCCTGCCCCATAGTAAATAGCTTAAAGTTGTGTTAATTTGATTACCATAAACACTCACATAAATGTCAAAATAAAGATGTCTATGTTTACCACTAGAGTCTGTTTACATTGCTACTTTGTCAGGTCATAAGGCACATTTAGAAGGAAAAGCATGACACAATGCTGAGGGATTGTCAATAGGACATTATGTCCACTGTCTACTCCTAGAGGTCATATCTTGTGTGTGTGTGCGCGTGCGTGCGTGCGTGCGTGTGTGTGTGTGTGTCAATGCGGAGCTATACAGAGCCCTCTGCATTGTCACAACATTTGTCACAACATTTGAGAGGCGCACGACGATGCGGTACAGAGCTCAAGTTGGCCTCTGCGTGCCTCCAGAGGTTTCGCAATTGCGTCACACCATGGCGCCTCAAACCACATTTTCGGATCAAGTATAAATTGGCTCTTACATTCAGTGCAAGCAACACATCACAGTCATTATAAGTAAAACTTTCCTCAATAAATCAGCTATAAGCAAACTCAGTGCTGGTAAGGAAAGACAATTACATTATCGATTGTACTATATTATTTTATCCAATGCTATCAAACCGTGTACTGCCCTTTAATAACTAAACTACGAGCGTTACCTACTGGACAAATGTAGCTATTGGTTCATTTTGGTGCAGCAGCCAATCTGCGTTTACAGTAAAACCCAACACTTCCTGTTTCGGGCTAGGAAACGATTGCAATGTAAACAGATACAGTAGCGGTTATCGTGAAATCACTGTATATTCAATCTGATATGCCGAATGAATTGCAGTGATTTACGTGAACTGCCATACCGTTTATGAGAGGGAGCACAAGGTAAGTGAGCTACTGCTAATTTGCAAGCTATTTAATTTCTGGTTTTGCAGTGGTAAACCTCCCTATAAGCAACATAATGTCATTCAGATATGCGGTTGTAGATTTTCTGACAGCAGCAGCCAGCTAGCTGTATTATGCAAAAATAGCAGACTACCTGTGATAAACTTAGCTGGATAATACTAGTTTAGAGTGCAACCAAAGCCTAGCTATATGTCACTTAGCAAGATTGCACTATCTACAATGTATCCATGTTGATCATTCACTGCGCTATTACAATGTAACAAATGTCATTAATTTGCCACAGTATTCTCGCCACAAGTTACAATGTTGCAGTTTGCTTGGTGGGTGACAGTTGTCGCCAAAGAGACTGACGAGTCAAGTGGGCTATTAAAGATCATATCTCAGTTCTGTTCAGACAGTACACAGAGGTCTCTCTCTGGCCACATCAGTTTATTCATTGCTAGTGACTGGGGCTACGCCTTTGAAGAGCATCACTCGCTCCAGGCATTGCATAATATACAGGAAGCAAAAGAGAGGAGGGGTGTTAGTTTTAACATAAAAACTCTGCAAATCCCCTTTAAAATTATTAAGTTATACATGATAAACGTCATACTATATTTATGTTATGCCACATAGACTATAGTGTAATGACCACGGTGTTCAGAATATGGGGCAGTGATGAAGACACGTGACTCAGTCTACCTGAGACGTAGTTTAAATAGTGTAAACAAAGCACTGTTGTATTAATTAATTAAAGATGCAGTATGCAGAAATCACTCTGCCATTTCCTAGTTGCTAAAATTCTAATAGTTCGCCTAATTTCAGTTTGTGACAAAACAAGCTAGTATAGTGTATATAATCATTGTATCATCTAAACCGCTGTGAAATATCTTTGTATCATCTAAATATTGTTGTGTTGTCTAAACCACTGTGAAATATATCACCACAGTCCCTGCTTCGAATCCAGGCTGTATCACATTTGGCCGTGATTGAGAGTCCCATAGGGCGGCGCACAATTGGCCCAGCGTCGTCCGGGTTTGGCTGGGGTAGGCCGTCATTGTAAATAAGAATTTGTTCTTAACTGACTTGCCTAGTTAAATAAATGTAAAATAATGACAGATCTATAACTCACGTTTTGGGTCGCCCCTAAAGTTACATATTGCAGCTTTAATCATGGTTATTATTGTAACCTCATAGCATGATCCCTAAATCCCAACAACAACATAGAACAGTGCCCCTAACCCAGTGGTTCCCAACAACAACATAGAACAGTGCCCCTAGTCCAGTGGTTCCTAACAACAAGATAGAACAGTGCCCCTAGTCCAGTGGTTCCCAACAACAAGATAGAACAGTGCCCCTAGTCCAGTGGTTCCCAACAACAAGATTGAACAGGGCCCCTAGTCCAGTGATTCCCAAAAACAATATTGAACACGGCCCCTAGTCCAATGGTTGCCAAAAACAAGATAGAACAGTGCCCCTAGTCCAGTGGTTCCCAACAACAAGATAGAACAGTGCCAATAGTCCAGTGGTTCCCAACAACAAGATAGAACAGTGCCAATAGTCCAGTGGTTCCCAACAACAAGATAGACCAGTGCCAATAGTCCAGTGGTTCCCAACAACAAGATAGAACAATGCCAATAGTCCAGTGGTTCCCAACAACAAGATAGAACAGTGCCCTTAGTCCAGTGGTTCCCAACAACAAGTTAGAACAGTGCCCCTAATCCAGTGGTTCCCAACAACAAGATAGAACAGTAGAACAGTTTTTCTTTTACTGTACCACCAACAGAATTTTGCTCTGCCTGGATTACCCCTGAAGTGCCCCCTTCATGTGCATTTTACCAATAGGCCTATGGCCTCATGAGTCTTCTCAAGTACCCCCTGTTGATAGGTCCTAGTACCCCTGGTTGGGAACCACTGCCCTAGTGCAGTGGGCAAGGAATAGGACAGGATGAAGCTGGCACAGTTTACACACTGATGTAAGGTCAGGTTGGCTTTTTACCTCCAAATGGATAGTCTTGGGTTGGATGAGATTATCTTAAAGCTGTGACTGCCTGCTACAATCAAAGGGACAAAGAGACAATATACACTGAGTGTACATAGACTGACCAGGTGACATAGACATACCAGGTGCCATAGACTGACCAGGTGACATAGACTGACCAGGTGAATGCAGATGAAAGTTATGATCCCTTATTGATGTCACCTGTTAAAACCACTTCAATGAGTGTAGATCAGGCCTGCGGGACAAATTTGGCCCGTGGGTGGTTTTATTTTTTGGCCCCCCAAAAATGTAATAACCAAACTTTCATAATTATTTTTATTTGACATTTTATTGTTGCACATAAAATACTATTAAAACACCAGTAAATCAGCTTCTAAGTGATTTACATTTAAGAAATCAGTTCCCAAGTATTCCCACGGATTGAAAAGCAAGGTTTGAAATTATTATGTTTTAGTCAAATATTATATCTGTTTGGGCTTCTTGTGGTTAATTTGCAGTGACAAATTATGTGTAATTATGTAATTATCTGTGTGCTTTGGGGACCTTTAACAGAATGTGACTGGCAGAACGGTTGTTGTATGTGGAGGATGAGGGCTGCAGTAGATATCTCAGATAGGGGGGAGTGAGGCCTTAAGAGGGTTTTACAAATAAGCATCAACCAGTGGATTTTGCGACAGGTATGCAGAGATGACCAGTTTACAGAGGAGTATAGAGTGCAGTGATGTGTCCTATAAGGAGCACTGGTGGCAAATCAGATGGCCTGCTGGCTAGACTGGCCTGCTGGCTTGACCCTGAGGTAAATGTCCTTATTTTTAGACCAAACAGTTTAATATTTTAAATGTAAACAGTGCATCTTACTTTAGTACATCTTCCCTCTCCTTAGGCCTGACCATGCCTGTGTCCCTGCTGTGGGCAGTGGATGTGTACGGGCGCGTGTACAGCTTGTCCACCGGAGGACAGCAGTGGGAGCAGTGTCGTGATGCTGTGTTAGAGTTTAAGAGGGTGACGGCTGTGCAGCAGTGTTGCTGGGGTATCGCCTGTGACCATCACATCTACCTGAATGTCCACTCTAGTGATGTTCCCATACGCTACCAGGAGGAGACATTCGAGAATCAGGTACAGGGTGTGTGTGGTGCGGTGGAGGGTGGGCTGTGTGTGTGTGTGGTGCGGTGGAGGGTGGGCTGTGTGTGTGTGTGGGGCAGGGGGAGGGTGGGCTGTGTGTGTGTGGGTGAATTTCGGCCCATTCCTCCTGACAGAGCTGGTGTAACTGAGTCAGGTTTGTAGGCCTCCTTGCTCTCACATGCATTTTCAGTTCTGCCCACAAATGTTCTATAGGATTGAGTTCAGGGCTTTGTGATGGCCACTCCAATACCTTGACTTTGTTGTCCTTAAGCCATTTTGCCACAACTTTGGAAGTATGCTTGGGGTCATTGTCCATTTGGAAGACCCATTTGCAACCAAGTTTTAACTTCCTGACTGATGTATTGAGATGTTGCTTCAATATATCCACATACGTTTCCTACCTCATGATGCCATCTATTTTGTGAAGTGCACCAGTCCCTCCTGCAGCAAGGCACCCCCACAACATGATGCTGCCACCCCCGTGCTTCACTGTTGGGGTGGTTTTCTTCGGCTTGCAAGCCTCCCCCTTTTTCCTCCAAACATAACAATGGTCATTATGGCCAAACAATTCTATTTTTGTTTCATCAGACCAGAGGACATTTCTCCAAAAAGTACGATCTTTGTCCCCATGTGCAGTTGCAAACCGTAGTCTGGCTTTTTTATGGCGGTTTTGGAGCAGTGGCTTCTTCCTTGCTGAGCGGCCTTTCAGGTTATGTCGATGTAGGACTTGTTTTACTGTGGATATAGATACTTTTGTACCTGTTTCCTCCAGCATTTTCACAAGGTCCTTTGCTGTTGTTCTGCGATTGATTTGCACTTTTCTCACCAAAGTACGTTCATCTCTAGGAGACAGAACGCGTCTCCTTCCTGAGCAGTATGACGGCTGCGTGGTCCCATGGTGTTTATACTTGCGTACTATTGTTTGTACAGATGAACGTGGTACCTTCAGGCGTTTGGAAATTGCTCCCAAGGATGAACCAGACTTGTGGAGGTCTACAATTTATTTTCTGAGGTCTTGGCTGATTTCTTTTGATTTTCCCATGATGTCAAGCAAAGAGGCACTGAGTTTAAAGGTAGGCCTTGAAATACATCCACAGGTACACCTCCAATTGACTCAAATGATGTCAATTAGCCTATCAGAAGCTTCTAAAGCCATGACATAATTTCCTGGAATTTTCCAAGCTGTTTAAAGGCACAGTCAACTTAGTGTATGTAAACTTCTGACTGACTGGAATTGTGATACAGTGAATTATAAGTGAAATAATCTGTGTATAAACAATTGTTGGAAAAATTACTTGTGTCATTACTTGTGTCACACAAAGTAGATGTCCTAACCGACTTGCCAAAACTATAGTTTGTTAACAAGCAATGTGTGGAGTGGTTGAAAAACAAGTTTTAATGACTCCAACCTAAGTGTATGTAAACTTCCGACTTCAACTATTTATATATATATTTCCCTCTCTCTTCCTCTCTCCCCTTTCTCTCTCAGCGATGGAATCCCGTGGAAAACTTCTCGGATCGCTTGTTGCCGAGCGACCGCTGGCAGTGGAGTAACATCACAGGACTGGAACACCAACCCCTTGACAGCTTCTTTCTTCCCTCGACCAACTGGGAGTGGGAGGGGGACTGGTACATTGACGAGAACTTTGGAGGAGAGCCCACAGAGAAAGAGGTGAATGTCCTCTCTCTTTTCTGGATCTTTCTCTCTCCTCTCTTGCCTTTTCCATTTTATATTTTCCCTCTATCTCTATTCTCTCCCTCTCTCTTTCCCTCTCTCTCCTTCTCTCTCCCTTTCTCTTTCCCTCTCTCCTTCTCTCTCATTCTCCCTCTCTCTTTCCCTCCCTCTCCTCTCTCTCCTTCTCTCTCTCTCCCTCTCTCTCCTTCTCTCTCTCCCTCTCTCTGTATTTATTCCCTCCCTCTCTGTCATTGTCTTACCCCTCACATACAGTGATCTCCAACAGTAGACTAGCTAGGTTTCCATCCAATTGGTGACAGATTTTCATTAGAATATTCTAAAATCTGCATAAAACAATATGCCCATTTTCCCACCAGAGATGTTTCCATCAAACTGACTTTTTGCAGATAAAATGCTGTGCATGATGATGTAGTGCACATAAAAATAACTTTTTCTATTAATTTCCCATGTACCAAAAAATATACATGTTAAATGGGTTTCCATCACATTTTCAAATGTACTGATGGTTTTGTCAGAAAAACTGTTGCGTTGTATAGAAAATGTGCCCACTCTGGTCTTGACACATGCGCTCTAGCCAACAGCTTGCAGATACAGTGGGTAGGCTACCTATATTATGAGATTATTATTCATAAGAGTGATCATCGTGTCACCAGAATAAGACCCTTGATATGTATTGGAAAGGAGCATCAAGTTCATCACCGTGCACTTTCACCACCCTGTGAAGTTCATCACTTATTTAATCTGTAGCCTAATAAACTGCAGAGTCATAGTGGGAGGGCCACACAACATATCATCGATATGATGGTTATTTTCACAGCTATTTCTTGCATAATTAATTTTACAGACATAAAAAGATCCCACCATGTCGAAAGAACAAATTGTCTGTCGGCATTTATAAAATTGTACTTGGGACTTTTCCATGTGTCAGGTAATTAATCTGCATGAAATTATTGGATGGAGTGTACTTAGTGACACATTTGTTGTTGTTTTGGCTCTGTACTCCAACACTTTGGATTTTAAATGATACAATGACTATAAAGTTAAATTACAGACTGGCAGATTTAATTTCATCCATATCGGGTGAACCGTTTAGAAATTACATCACTTTTTGTACATAGTCGCCCCATTTTAGGGGAGCTAAAGTATTGGGACAAATTCACTTATGTGAATTAAACTAGTAAAAAGCGAAGTATTTGGTCCCATATTCACGCAATGCTTACATCAAGCTTGTGACTTCACACATTTTTGGATGCATTTGCTGTTTGTTTTGGTTGTGTTTCAGATTATTTTTTCCCCCAATAGAAATGAATGGTAAATAATGTATTGTTTCATTATGGGGTCCCTTTTATTGTAAATAAGAATATAATATATTTCTAAACACTTCTACATAAATGTGGATGCTACGATGATTACAGAAAATCCTGAATGAATCTTGAATAATGATGAGTGAGAATGTTATAGATGCACAAGGAGTACAGCGCAAAAACAACAATGTGACAGTGTCCTAATACTGTTGGAGCTCACTATACATGCTGATTCATGTGTGAATGGGTCTGTCTGTGTCTCTGCAGGGTTGGACCTATGCCATAGACTTCCCTGCCACCTACACCAAAGACAAAAAGTGGAACTCGTGTGTCCGTCGCAGGCGATGGATCCGCTACAGGAGGTACAAGGCCACGGACACCTGGGCCAAGGTGTGTATTTAGAGAAATATAATCACCTGCCACAACCAGGATGTAACTGTGTGCCTCTGCAGTGTACAGGCTTTGTATTGTACTCATCATGTACTGTAGTTTACAGTATATGTACTGCATGTATGTATGTGTGTGGGAGTGTGTGTGTGTGTGTTCCTGTGTGTGTCTGTGTGTGTTCCTGTGTGTGTCTGTGTTTGTGTGTGTTCCTGTGACTGTCTGTGTGTGTGTGTGTTCCTGTGTGTGTCTGTGTGTGTGTGTGTGTGTGTGTGTGTGTGTGTTCCTATGTGTGTTTGTGTATTCCTGTGTGTTCCTGTGTGTGAGTGTTCCTGTGTGTGTGTGTGTGTGTGTGTGTGTGTGTGTTGACCTGTCTCTCTCTCTGTTACCAGATCCCGTCAGAGGGTCACAGTGGTCCCCTTCCAGACCCCTTTAATGACATCAGCTGTGGAGGCTGGGAGATCAGTGAGGAGCCCAGGGGGAGGCTGTCTCTGTGGGCCGTCTCTCTACAGGGCAAGGTAACACACACACTAACACATACACATACACACACACACACTAACACATACACACAAACACACAAACACACAAACACACACACACACACACACACACACACACACACACACACACACACACACACACACACACACACACACACACACACACACACACACACACACACACACACACACAGCTCAGAGGGGGAGGTCATATCTTCCGAGATCACAAAACACTGCCAGGTTGTACACATCTCTAATGTATTCCTAAATCATTTGATTGACTGATTGTTTGATCTGGGTCATTAGGTGTGGTTTCGTGAGGGTATCCACCACCATAGCCCAGAGGGGGATGGCTGGGAGGAGGTGTCTCTGCCTGGGGAGGTAGTGCAGATCAGCTGTGGTCCAGGGGACCTGGTCTGGGCCGTGCTCTGGGAGGGACAACTCATCGTCAGGGAGGGCATCACCAGAGACTGCCCACAAGGTGACTGGTTGACAGAGAAAGTGTGTGTATCCGTGGATTGGCATGTTAGAGAGACACAGAGAGACAGCATGCTTGTGTCTGTTTGTGTGTGTGTAATGGAGAGAGAGAGACAAAGAGAGAGACAAAGAGAGAAAGCGAGAGAGATAAAGAGAGAGAGAGCGAGAGAGAAGGAGAGAGCGAGAGAAAGAGAGAGATAGAGAGATGAAGAGAGAGTGTCTAATGGTCTCATGGCCTCATTACTCCTCTTTTCTCCCTGTAAGGCTCCTCCTGGGTAGTGGTGGACTCTCCCAACCCAGAGGCCGGGGCCATCCACGTAGCTGTGGGGGACAATGTTGTCTGGGCTGTCACCAAGGACAACAAGGTAAGACAATACCACTGAGTGTCCATAACTGAACACTCATTTCTATGCTTTATTATTGGACATAATGATACTAATAGATTTCATTTAAATAGCACTTTTCATTACATGAAGAATCTCAAAGATGATTAAAAATGAATCAAAAAACTGAATTTGAATTCATTGAATATTAGTTCATGTGTTGCTGGACAATGATGAACATGAGCTAAAGGAAGAATTCAGGCAAAAAACACAAATGTCATTTTAACTCCGCCACATGTCTACCTCTGGTATTGAATCATTCAGTCATGACTGTTTCCCTAATGACCTGATCTTCTGGCGGTACCTGTTAGGTATGGTTCAGGCGTGGCATCAACTCTTATAACCCCCGTGGTTCAGGCTGGATCGGGATGGTCGGGGAGATGGTCATGATCAACGTGGGTCTCAACGACCAGGTAAGGAGCCATGACTTAACTATTTACTCTGCTTATTCAACAAATTATAACGTTCCCTTAGACTCTCATAGCCAAGCCTTACGGCATGGGCTTAATATCATAAACTTCACATTAATTCATGAAGAAATTCATAATGGCAGTTTAGTAATGGAGAACAAACACAGTGTCACGTTAGTTTCTTGTGTGGCTCTCGCCTCATGTGTTCTGTCCCGTCCAGGTGTGGGGAATCAGCTGTGAGGACCGGGCAGTGTATTTCCGTCAGGGTGTGACCTCCAGTGAGTTGAGTGGTAAAGCCTGGAAGGCTGTCAACGTGCCCCGAGACGGAGACATCAGGTCCCACTCCTCCGCCAGCAGTAGCAGTCTGCACAGGTGGGCTGGGGACATGAACACACACATAAACACACACACATTGTTTTCACTGCTTGGGCAACCTCGGCTACATAAAATGATTAGCCAAGAAGTCTGCCAGCTGGGTTCTGTGTGTAATACTAATAGTTTCTCTCTCTCTCTCTCTCTCTCTCTCTCTCTCTCTCTCTCTCTCTCTCTCTCTCTCTCTCTCTCTCTGTCTGTCTCTATCTGTGTGTCTCTCTCTCTTCCTCTCTCCCACAGTGCTGGTTGTTTCTTCAGTGGTGAGGTGCGAGCCCAGTCTGTGATGAGTGAAGACTCAGACACAGAGAACGGTCCACAGAGGGCAGTCCTAGAAGTAGGGGCCTGCCCCTCCTCACCTCCCCCCGAGCCCCCTCCCGTTGACCCCAACGTCCCCAAACCACGCATTCCCAAGGTCACAAGTGACAGCTTCATCTCTGAGATGCTCTCCGACCGCAAGGTCAAACGGGAGGGGGCCACCACTGCCTTCACCGCCGGTCCCTCTATCCCAGAAGAGGTGGCCTCTCTTCGGGAAGCAGAGGCCAAGTCTCCCCCTCCGGTCCTGGTTCTGTCTGGAGGGCCTGGGGACCCCCAATGGAGTAACGTGGACCTAGAAGAGGCCCAGACTCACCTGGCTGTGGGGCCTGCTGGGGTGAGAGGGGACGCGGCTGACACCTGTAGCCTGTCCTCTGTGGCCACCTACACTCTGTGTCAGGAGGAGCCGTATGGGGCGGATGAACACCCGCTCTGGGCATGGGTCAGTGGAGGAGGCTGTGGTGTGGACTGTCACTCCCAGCTCAACTGGTTCAACTCTGCCACAGGTGAGACACATACTGCAGATATTGTATCGCCCTGATATTTCTCCTGCATATCAAAACAAGCCTAGCAATATACAAAACTCCAGCTCCAGCTCCAGCTCCAATTACACCAGAATACACCCGTCTCTGTGCTTGTTGTTGTTGTTGAGCCACTGGAGTGTTTCCTCACATGTTGTTGATAAAGATTTTGATCTTTGTCTATTTGTCTCTCCCAGCCCTGGCATCATCAGTCCAGTCCATGAGTCTGTCCATCAGTCCTGCCCAGACAGCTGCCTGGCGGAAACAGATCTTTGAGCAGCTCAGCGAACGCTCCAAGAGAGAGATGGACAACTTTAAACACTACGAACAGGCCATAGAACAGGTACCGACAACTTGAACGCCCTTACAACTTGAATGCTTGCAAATTCTTTTTCTGGTTGCCATGATGAAATTAGTTTGTTTATGACTTGTCCTTGTTGTATAGAGGTTCATTAGTCTCCCCCTCCTCCGTCCGCTCCTTCCCTCCATCCCTCCTTCTCTCCGTCCCTCCCCCCTCCATCCCAGTCTGTGTGGGTGAAGAAAGGGACCATGCAATGGTGGAGGGACTGGAAGCCCCATAAGTGGGTGGACGTGAAGTTTGCCCTGGAGCAGTTTTCAGGACCAGAGGGAAACCAGGACGGCATCCTCTTCCTCTACTACAACTTCAACGAGGAGAAGAAGGTGAGGGGAGGGTTACAGTGGGTGTGTGTGTATTTTGGGTGATCTGTAGTTAGTTATTTATTCATAATTTTTCTCCCCTCTCCTCCTCTCCTCCTCTCCTCCCTCTGTGCAGTACCTGCATGCGTTCATCAACGAAGTGACTATCTTGGTGCCGGTGCTGAATGACTCCAAACACACGTTTGCCATCTACACAGCAGAGAGGACCAAACAGAGGTGGCCTATCAGACTGGCTGCTGCCACCGAGCTGGAGATGCACGACTGGGTAGGTTCTATGATCACTCTCTTACACCTGATCCAGACACATAGTACAAGATCTCCATTTTCACTGAATATCATATGTTTATTCATAAGGAATTGTCATGCTAAATAAAGGATGGTGAAAGGGTTATTCCACGTTTAGTAAAGCATCAGATGTAAGGACCTTTCATATGACCCTATGTAGCATGACTTTGCCTCTATGTAGGGCTTATAAAGACTCTCTGCATGCTATCCTTTATAAGTTGTAGTCTGGGAATGTTTTGACTGTCTCTCTGTACCCCCAGCTGGCCCTCCTGAGTGTGTCGTGCTGTGACTCCCGGGGGATCCAGGGTCCCCCCTCTAAACAGGCCCTCTGGTCAGTCACCTGTAAAGGAGACATCTTCGTCTGTGAGCCTTCACCTAGCCTGGAGGCCTGTCCCTACCCCACACCCTGCGACCAGATGTAAGACACATCCTCTAGGCTGTTATCAATGCTATATTAATGCTAAGAACTATATTATGGAATTGTTATTTGTAGATCAGATGTATGCATTTAACAACTGAATAGTATTGAGTGTCTGAATAGCCTTGACTGTCTGAATAGTCTTGAGTGTCTGAATAGTCTTGACTGTCTGAATAGCCTTGACTGTCTGAATAGCCTTGAGTGTCTGAATAGTCTTGAGTGTCTGAATAGTCTTGAGTGTCTGAATAGCCTTGACTGTCTGAATAGTCTTGACTGTCTGAATAGCCTTGACTGTCTGAATAGCCTTGACAGACGGAATAGCCTTGAGTGTCTGAATACTTTTGATTGTCTGAATAGTTTTGACTGTCTGAATAGTCTTGACTGTCTGAATAGTCTTGACTGTCTGAATAGCCTTGACTGTCTGAATAGCCTTGAGTGTCTGAACAGCCTTGAGTGTCTGAATAGTTTTGACTGTCTGAATAGTCTTGAGTGTCTGAATAGTCTTGAGTGTCTGAATAGCCTTGAGTGTCTGAATAGCCTTGAGTGTCTGAATAGTTTTGACTGTCTGAATAGCCTTGAGTGTCTGAATAGCCTTGAGTGTCTGAATAGTTTTGACTGTCTGAATAGTCTTGAGTGTCTGAATAGTCTTGAGTGTCTGAATAGCCTTGACTGTCTGAATAGCCTTGACTGTCTGAATAGTGTTGAGTGTCTGAATAGTCTTGACTGTCTGAATAGTCTTGACTGTCTGAATAGCCTTGAGTGTCTGAATAGCCTTGAGTGTCTGAATAGTTTTGACTGTCTGAATAGTCTTGAGTGTCTGAATAGTCTTGAGTGTCTGAATAGTCTTGACTGTCTGAATAGCCTTGAGTGTCTGAATAGTCTTGACTGTCTGAATAGTCTTGAGTGTCTGAATAGTCTTGACTGTCTGAATAGCCTTGACTGTCTGAATAGCCTTGAGTGTCTGAATAGCCTTGACTGTCTGAATAGCCTTGACTGTCTGAATAGTCTTGACTGTCTGAATAGTCTTGACTGTCTGAATAGCCTTGACTGTCTGAATAGCCTTGACAGACGGAATAGCCTTGAGTGTCTGAATACTTTTGATTGTCTGAATAGTTTTGACTGTCTGAATAGTCTTGACTGTCTGAATAGTCTTGACTGTCTGAATAGCCTTGACTGTCTGAATAGCCTTGAGTGTCTGAACAGCCTTGAGTGTCTGAATAGTTTTGACTGTCTGAATAGTCTTGAGTGTCTGAATAGTCTTGAGTGTCTGAATAGCCTTGACTGTCTGAATAGCCTTGACTGTCTGAATAGCCTTGAATGTCTGAATAGTCTTGACTGTCTGAATATCCTTGAGTGTCTGAATAGCCTTGAGTGTCTGAATACTTTTCTTTGTCTGAATAGCCTTGAGTGTCTGAATACTTTTCTTTGTCTGAATAGTCTTGACTGTCTGAATAGCCTTGAGTGTCTGAATAGCCTTGAGTGTCTGAATAGCCTTGACTGTCTGAATAGCCTTGACTGTCTGAATAGTCTTGAGTGTCTGAATAGTCTTGACTGTCTGAATAGTCTTGACTGTCTGAATAGCCTTGAGTGTCTGAATAGCCTTGAGTGTCTGAATAGTTTTGACTGTCTGAATAGTCTTGAGTGTCTGAATAGTCTTGAGTGTCTGAATAGCCTTGACTGTCTGAATAGCCTTGAGTGTCTGAATAGCCTTGAGTGTCTGAATAGCCTTGACTGTCTGAATAGCCTTGAGTGTCTGAATAGCCTTGATTGTCTGAATAGTTTTGACTGTCTGAATAGTCTTGACTGTCTGAATAGTCTTGACTGTCTGAATAGTCTTGACTGTCTGAATAGCCTTGACTGTCTGAATAGCCTTGAGTGTCTGAACAGCCTTGAGTGTCTGAATAGTTTTGACTGTCTGAATAGTCTTGAGTGTCTGAATAGTCTTGAGTGTCTGAATAGCCTTGACTGTCTGAATAGCCTTGACTGTCTGAATAGTCTTGAGTGTCTGAATAGTCTTGACTGTCTGAATAGCCTTGAGTGTCTGAATAGCCTTGAGTGTCTGAATAGTTTTGACTGTCTGAATAGTCTTGAGTGTCTGAATAGTCTTGAGTGTCTGAATAGCCTTGACTGTCTGAATAGCCTTGAGTGTCTGAATAGTCTTGACTGTCTGAATAGTCTTGACTGTCTGAATAGCCTTGAGTGTTCTGAATAGCCTTGACTGTCTGAATAGCCTTGAGTATCTGAATAGTCTTGACTGTCTGAATAGTCTTGAGTGTCTGAATAGTCTTGACTGTCTGAATAGTCTTGACTGTCTGAATAGCCTTGACTGTCTGAATAGCCTTGAGTGTCTGAATAGTTTTGACTGTCTGAATAGTCTTGAGTGTCTGAATAGTCTTGAGTGTCTGAATAGCCTTGACTGTCTGAATAGCCTTGACTGTCTGAATAGTCTTGAGTGTCTGAATAGTCTTGACTGTCTGAATAGTCTTGACTGTCTGAATAGCCTTGAGTGTCTGAATAGCCTTCAGTGTCTGAATAGTTTTGACTGTCTGAATAGTCTTGACTGTCTGAATAGTCTTGACTGTCTGAATAGCCTTGACTGTCTGAATAGCCTTGAGTGTCTGAACAGCCTTGAGTGTCTGAATAGTTTTGACTGTCTGAATAGTCTTGAGTGTCTGAATAGTCTTGAGTGTCTGAATAGCCTTGACTGTCTGAATAGCCTTGACTGTCTGAATAGTCTTGAGTGTCTGAATAGTCTTGACTGTCTGAATAGTCTTGACTGTCTGAATAGCCTTGAGTGTCTGAATAGCCTTGAGTGTCTGAATAGTTTTGACTGTCTGAATAGTCTTGAGTGTCTGAATAGTCTTGAGTGTCTGAATAGCCTTGACTGTCTGAATAGCCTTGACTGTCTGAATAGTCTTGAGTGTCTGAATAGTCTTGACTGTCTGAATAGCCTTGAGTGTCTGAATAGCCTTGAGTGTCTGAATAGTTTTGACTGTCTGAATAGTCTTGAGTGTCTGAATAGTCTTGAGTGTCTGAATAGCCTTGACTGTCTGAATAGCCTTGAGTGTCTGAATAGTCTTGACTGTCTGAATAGTCTTGAGTGTCTGAATAGTCTTGACTGTCTGAATAGCCTTGACTGTCTGAATAGCCTTGAGTGTCTGAATAGCCTTGACTGTCTGAATAGCCTTGACTGTCTGAATAGTCTTGACTGTCTGAATAGTCTTGACTGTCTGAATAGCCTTGACTGTCTGAATAGCCTTGACAGACGGAATAGCCTTGAGTGTCTGAATACTTTTGATTGTCTGAATAGTTTTGACTGTCTGAATAGTCTTGACTGTCTGAATAGTCTTGACTGTCTGAATAGCCTTGACTGTCTGAATAGCCTTGAGTGTCTGAACAGCCTTGAGTGTCTGAATAGTTTTGACTGTCTGAATAGTCTTGAGTGTCTGAATAGTCTTGAGTGTCTGAATAGCCTTGACTGTCTGAATAGCCTTGACTGTCTGAATAGTCTTGAGTGTCTGAATAGTCTTGACTGTCTGAATAGTCTTGACTGTCTGAATAGCCTTGAGTGTCTGAATAGCCTTGAGTGTCTGAATAGTTTTGACTGTCTGAATAGTCTTGAGTGTCTGAATAGTCTTGAGTGTCTGAATAGCCTTGACTGTCTGAATAGCCTTGACTGTCTGAATAGTCTTGAGTGTCTGAATAGTCTTGACTGTCTGAATAGCCTTGAGTGTCTGAATAGCCTTGAGTGTCTGAATAGTTTTGACTGTCTGAATAGTCTTGAGTGTCTGAATAGTCTTGAGTGTCTGAATAGCCTTGACTGTCTGAATAGCCTTGAGTGTCTGAATAGCCTTGACAGACGGAATAGCCTTGAGTGTCTGAATACTTTTGATTGTCTGAATAGTTTTGACTGTCTGAATAGCCTTGACTGTCTGAATAGCCTTGAGTGTCTGAACAGCCTTGAGTGTCTGAATAGTTTTGACTGTCTGAATAGTCTTGAGTGTCTGAATAGTCTTGAGTGTCTGAATAGCCTTGACTGTCTGAATAGTCTTGAGTGTCTGAATAGTCTTGACTGTCTGAATAGTCTTGACTGTCTGAATAGCCTTGAGTGTCTGGAATAGCCTTGAGTGTCTGAATAGTTTTGACTGTCTGAATAGTCTTGAGTGTCTGAATAGTCTTGAGTGTCTGAATAGCCTTGACTGTCTGAATAGCCTTGAGTGTCTGAATAGTCTTGACTGTCTGAATAGCCTTGAGTGTCTGAATAGTCTTGACTGTCTGAATAGTCTTGACTGTCTGAATAGCCTTGAGTGTCTGAATAGCCTTGAGTGTCTGAATAGTTTTGACTGTCTGAATAGTCTTGAGTGTCTGAATAGTCTTGAGTGTCTGAATAGCCTTGACTGTCTGAATAGCCTTGAGTGTCTGAATAGCCTTGACTGTCTGAATAGCCTTGACTGTCTGAATAGTCTTGACTGTCTGAATAGTCTTGACTGTCTGAATAGCCTTGACTGTCTGAATAGCCTTGACAGTCGGAATAGCCTTGAGTGTCTGAATACTTTTGATTGTCTGAATAGTTTTGACTGTCTGAATAGTCTTGACTGTCTGAATAGTCTTGACTGTCTGAATAGCCTTGACTGTCTGAATAGCCTTGAGTGTCTGAACAGCCTTGAGTGTCTGAATAGTTTTGACTGTCTGAATAGTCTTGAGTGTCTGAATAGTCTTGAGTGTCTGAATAGCCTTGACTGTCTGAATAGCCTTGACTGTCTGAATAGTCTTGAGTGTCTGAATAGTCTTGACTGTCTGAATAGTCTTGAGTGTCTGAATAGCCTTGAGTGTCTGAATAGCCTTGAGTGTCTGGAATAGTTTTGACTGTCTGAATAGTCTTGAGTGTCTGAATAGTCTTGAGTGTCTGAATAGCCTTGACTGTCTGAATAGCCTTGAGTGTCTGAATAGTCTTGACTGTCTGAATAGCCTTGAGTGTCTGAATAGTCTTGACTGTCTGAATAGTCTTGACTGTCTGAATAGCCTTGAGTGTCTGAATAGCCTTGAGTGTCTGAATAGTTTTGACTGTCTGAATAGTCTTGAGTGTCTGAATAGTCTTGAGTGTCTGAATAGCCTTGACTGTCTGAATAGCCTTGAGTGTCTGAATAGCCTTGACAGACGGAATAGCCTTGAGTGTCTGAATACTTTTGATTGTCTGAATAGTTTTGACTGTCTGAATAGTCTTGACTGTCTGAATAGTCTTGACTGTCTGAATAGCCTTGACTGTCTGAATAGCCTTGAGTGTCTGAACAGCCTTGAGTGTCTGAATAGTTTTGACTGTCTGAATAGTCTTGAGTGTCTGAATAGTCTTGAGTGTCTGAATAGCCTTGACTGTCTGAATAGCCTTGACTGTCTGAATAGTCTTGAGTGTCTGAATAGTCTTGACTGTCTGAATAGTCTTGACTGTCTGAATAGCCTTGAGTGTCTGAATAGCCTTGAGTGTCTGAATAGTCTTGAGTGTCTGAATAGTCTTGACTGTCTGAATAGCCTTGAGTGTCTGAATAGCCTTGAGTGTCTGAATAGTTTTGACTGTCTGAATAGTCTTGAGTGTCTGAATAGTCTTGAGTGTCTGAATAGCCTTGACTGTCTGAATAGCCTTGAGTGTCTGAATAGCCTTGACAGACGGAATAGCCTTGAGTGTCTGAATACTTTTGATTGTCTGAATAGTTTTGACTGTCTGAATAGCCTTGACTGTCTGAATAGCCTTGAGTGTCTGAACAGCCTTGAGTGTCTGAATAGTTTTGACTGTCTGAATAGTCTTGAGTGTCTGAATAGTCTTGAGTGTCTGAATAGCCTTGACTGTCTGAATAGTCTTGAGTGTCTGAATAGTCTTGACTGTCTGAATAGTCTTGACTGTCTGAATAGCCTTGAGTGTCTGAATAGCCTTGAGTGTCTGAATAGTTTTGACTGTCTGAATAGTCTTGAGTGTCTGAATAGTCTTGAGTGTCTGAATAGCCTTGACTGTCTGAATAGCCTTGAGTGTCTGAATAGTCTTGACTGTCTGAATAGCCTTGAGTGTCTGAATAGTCTTGACTGTCTGAATAGTCTTGACTGTCTGAATAGCCTTGAGTGTCTGAATAGCCTTGAGTGTCTGAATAGTTTTGACTGTCTGAATAGTCTTGAGTGTCTGAATAGTCTTGAGTGTCTGAATAGCCTTGACTGTCTGGAATAGCCTTGAGTGTCTGAATAGCCTTGACTGTCTGAATAGCCTTGACTGTCTGAATAGTCTTGACTGTCTGAATAGTCTTGACTGTCTGAATAGCCTTGACTGTCTGAATAGCCTTGACAGACGGAATAGCCTTGAGTGTCTGAATACTTTTGATTGTCTGAATAGTTTTGACTGTCTGAATAGTCTTGACTGTCTGAATAGTCTTGACTGTCTGAATAGCCTTGACTGTCTGAATAGCCTTGAGTGTCTGAACAGCCTTGAGTGTCTGAATAGTTTTGACTGTCTGAATAGTCTTGAGTGTCTGAATAGTCTTGAGTGTCTGAATAGCCTTGACTGTCTGAATAGCCTTGACTGTCTGAATAGTCTTGAGTGTCTGAATAGTCTTGACTGTCTGAATAGTCTTGAGTGTCTGAATAGCCTTGAGTGTCTGAATAGCCTTGAGTGTCTGGAATAGTTTTGACTGTCTGAATAGTCTTGAGTGTCTGAATAGTCTTGAGTGTCTGAATAGCCTTGACTGTCTGAATAGCCTTGAGTGTCTGAATAGTCTTGACTGTCTGAATAGCCTTGAGTGTCTGAATAGTCTTGACTGTCTGAATAGTCTTGACTGTCTGAATAGCCTTGAGTGTCTGAATAGCCTTGAGTGTCTGGAATAGTTTTGACTGTCTGAATAGTCTTGAGTGTCTGAATAGTCTTGAGTGTCTGAATAGCCTTGACTGTCTGAATAGCCTTGAGTGTCTGAATAGCCTTGACAGACGGAATAGCCTTGAGTGTCTGAATACTTTTGATTGTCTGAATAGTTTTGACTGTCTGAATAGTCTTGACTGTCTGAATAGTCTTGACTGTCTGAATAGCCTTGACTGTCTGAATAGCCTTGAGTGTCTGAACAGCCTTGGAGTGTCTGAATAGTTTTGACTGTCTGAATAGTCTTGAGTGTCTGAATAGTCTTGAGTGTCTGAATAGCCTTGACTGTCTGAATAGCCTTGACTGTCTGAATAGTCTTGAGTGTCTGAATAGTCTTGACTGTCTGAATAGTCTTGACTGTCTGAATAGCCTTGAGTGTCTGAATAGCCTTGAGTGTCTGAATAGTTTTGACTGTCTGAATAGTCTTGAGTGTCTGAATAGTCTTGAGTGTCTGAATAGCCTTGACTGTCTGAATAGCCTTGAGTGTCTGAATAGTCTTGACTGTCTGAATAGCCTTGAGTGTCTGAACAGCCTTGAGTGTCTGAATAGTCTTGAGTGTCTGAATAGCCTTGACTGTCTGAATAGCCTTGAGTGTCTGAATAGTCTTGAGTGTCTGAATAGCCTTGACTGTCTGAATAGCCTTGACTGTCTGAATAGTCTTGAGTGTCTGAATAGTCTTGACTGTCTGAATAGTCTTGACTGTCTGAATAGCCTTGAGTGTCTGAATAGCCTTGAGTGTCTGAATAGTTTTGACTGTCTGAATAGTCTTGAGTGTCTGAATAGTCTTGAGTGTCTGAATAGCCTTGACTGTCTGAATAGCCTTGAGTGTCTGAATAGTCTTGACTGTCTGAATAGTCTTGACTGTCTGAATAGCCTTGAGTGTTCTGAATAGCCTTGACTGTCTGAATAGCCTTGAGTATCTGAATAATATTGACTGTCTGAATAGTCTTGAGTGTCTGAATAGTCTTGACTGTCTGAATAGTCTTGACTGTCTGAATAGCCTTGACTGTCTGAATAGCCTTGAGTGTCTGGAATAGTTTTGACTGTCTGAATAGTCTTGAGTGTCTGAATAGTCTTGAGTGTCTGAATAGCCTTGACTGTCTGAATAGCCTTGAGTGTCTGAATAGCCTTGACTGTCTGAATAGCCTTGACTGTCTGAATAGTCTTGACTGTCTGAATAGTCTTGACTGTCTGAATAGCCTTGACTGTCTGAATAGCCTTGACAGGCGGAATAGCCTTGAGTGTCTGAATACTTTGATTGTCTGAATAGTTTTGACTGTCTGAATAGTCTTGACTGTCTGAATAGTCTTGACTGTCTGAATAGCCTTGACTGTCTGAATAGCCTTGAGTGTCTGAACAGCCTTGAGTGTCTGAATAGTTTTGACTGTCTGAATAGTCTTGAGTGTCTGAATAGTCTTGAGTGTCTGAATAGCCTTGACTGTCTGAATAGCCTTGACTGTCTGAATAGTCTTGAGTGTCTGAATAGTCTTGACTGTCTGAATAGTCTTGACTGTCTGAATAGCCTTGAGTGTCTGAATAGCCTTGAGTGTCTGAATAGTTTTGACTGTCTGAATAGTCTTGAGTGTCTGAATAGTCTTGAGTGTCTGAATAGCCTTGACTGTCTGAATAGCCTTGACTGTCTGAATAGTCTTGAGTGTCTGAATAGTCTTGACTGTCTGAATAGTCTTGACTGTCTGAATAGCCTTGAGTGTCTGAATAGCCTTGAGTGTCTGAATAGTTTTGACTGTCTGAATAGTCTTGAGTGTCTGAATAGTCTTGAGTGTCTGAATAGCCTTGACTGTCTGAATAGCCTTGAGTGTCTGAATAGCCTTGACAGACGGAATAGCCTTGAGTGTCTGAATACTTTTGATTGTCTGAATAGTTTTGACTGTCTGAATAGTCTTGACTGTCTGAATAGTCTTGACTGTCTGAATAGCCTTGACTGTCTGAATAGCCTTGAGTGTCTGAACAGCCTTGAGTGTCTGAATAGTTTTGACTGTCTGAATAGTCTTGAGTGTCTGAATAGTCTTGAGTGTCTGAATAGCCTTGACTTTCTGAATAGCCTTGACTGTCTGAATAGTCTTGAGTGTCTGAATAGTCTTGACTGTCTGAATAGTCTTGACTGTCTGAATAGCCTTGAGTGTCTGAATAGCCTTGAGTGTCTGAATAGTTTTGACTGTCTGAATAGTCTTGAGTGTCTGAATAGTCTTGAGTGTCTGAATAGCCTTGACTGTCTGAATAGCCTTGAGTGTCTGAATAGTCTTGACTGTCTGAATAGTCTTGACTGTCTGAATAGCCTTGAGTGTTCTGAATAGCCTTGACTGTCTGAATAGCCTTGACTGTCTGAATAGTCTTGAGTGTCTGAATAGTCTTGACTGTCTGAATAGTCTTGAGTGTCTGAATAGTCTTGACTGTCTGAATAGCCTTGAGTGTCTGAATAGCCTTGACTGTCTGAATAGCCTTGACTGTCTGAATAGTCTTGAGTGTCTGAATAGTCTTGACTGTCTGAATAGTCTTGACTGTCTGAATAGCCTTGAGTGTCTGAATAGCCTTGAGTGTCTGAATAGTTTTGACTGTCTGAATAGTCTTGAGTGTCTAAATAGTCTTGAGTGTCTGAATAGCCTTGACTGTCTGAATAGCCTTGAGTGTCTGAATAGTCTTGAGTGTCTGAATAGCCTTGACTGTCTGAATAGCCTTGACTGTCTGAATAGTCTTGAGTGTCTGAATAGTCTTGACTGTCTGAATAGTCTTGACTGTCTGAATAGCCTTGAGTGTCTGAATAGCCTTGAGTGTCTGAATAGTTTTGACTGTCTGAATAGTCTTGAGTGTCTGAATAGTCTTGAGTGTCTGAATAGCCTTGACTGTCTGAATAGCCTTGAGTGTCTGAATAGTCTTGACTGTCTGAATAGTCTTGACTGTCTGAATAGCCTTGAGTGTTCTGAATAGCCTTGACTGTCTGAATAGCCTTGAGTATCTGAATAGTCTTGACTGTCTGAATAGTCTTGAGTGTCTGAATAGTCTTGACTGTCTGAATAGTCTTGACTGTCTGAATAGCCTTGACTGTCTGAATAGTCTTGAGTGTCTGAATAGTCTTGACTGTCTGAATAGTCTTGACTGTCTGAATAGCCTTGACTGTCTGAATAGCCTTGAGTGTCTGAATAGTTTTGACTGTCTGAATAGTCTTGAGTGTCTGAATAGTCTTGAGTGTCTGAATAGCCTTGACTGTCTGAATAGCCTTGAGTGTCTGAATAGCCTTGACTGTCTGAATAGCCTTGACTGTCTGTATAGTCTTGACTGTCTGAATAGTCTTGACTGTCTGAATAGCCTTGACTGTCTGAATAGCCTTGACAGACGGAATAGCCTTGAGTGTCTGAATACTTTTGATTGTCTGAATAGTTTTGACTGTCTGAATAGTCTTGAGTGTCTGAATAGTCTTGAGTGTCTGAATAGCCTTGACTGTCTGAATAGCCTTGACTGTCTGAATAGTCTTGAGTGTCTGAATAGTCTTGACTGTCTGAATAGTCTTGACTGTCTGAATAGCCTTGAGTGTCTGAATAGCCTTGAGTGTCTGAATAGTTTTGACTGTCTGAATAGTCTTGAGTGTCTGAATAGTCTTGAGTGTCTGAATAGCCTTGACTGTCTGAATAGCCTTGACTGTCTGAATAGTCTTGAGTGTCTGAATAGTCTTGACTGTCTGAATAGTCTTGACTGTCTGAATAGCCTTGAGTGTCTGAATAGCCTTGAGTGTCTGAATAGTTTTGACTGTCTGAATAGTCTTGAGTGTCTGAATAGTCTTGAGTGTCTGAATAGCCTTGACTGTCTGAATAGCCTTGAGTGTCTGAATAGCCTTGACAGACGGAATAGCCTTGAGTGTCTGAATACTTTTGATTGTCTGAATAGTTTTGACTGTCTGAATAGTCTTGACTGTCTGAATAGTCTTGACTGTCTGAATAGCCTTGACTGTCTGAATAGCCTTGAGTGTCTGAACAGCCTTGAGTGTCTGAATAGTTTTGACTGTCTGAATAGTCTTGAGTGTCTGAATAGTCTTGAGTGTCTGAATAGCCTTGACTTTCTGAATAGCCTTGACTGTCTGGAATAGTCTTGAGTGTCTGAATAGTCTTGACTGTCTGAATAGTCTTGACTGTCTGAATAGCCTTGAGTGTCTGAATAGCCTTGAGTGTCTGAATAGTTTTGACTGTCTGAATAGTCTTGAGTGTCTGAATAGTCTTGAGTGTCTGAATAGCCTTGACTGTCTGAATAGCCTTGAGTGTCTGGAATAGTCTTGACTGTCTGAATAGTCTTGACTGTCTGAATAGCCTTGAGTGTTCTGAATAGCCTTGACTGTCTGAATAGCCTTGACTGTCTGAATAGTCTTGAGTGTCTGAATAGTCTTGACTGTCTGAATAGTCTTGAGTGTCTGAATAGTCTTGACTGTCTGAATAGCCTTGAGTGTCTGAATAGCCTTGACTGTCTGAATAGCCTTGACTGTCTGAATAGTCTTGAGTGTCTGAATAGTCTTGACTGTCTGAATAGTCTTGACTGTCTGAATAGCCTTGAGTGTCTGAATAGCCTTGAGTGTCTGAATAGTTTTGACTGTCTGAATAGTCTTGAGTGTCTAAATAGTCTTGAGTGTCTGAATAGCCTTGACTGTCTGGAATAGCCTTGAGTGTCTGAATAGTCTTGAGTGTCTGAATAGCCTTGACTGTCTGAATAGCCTTGACTGTCTGAATAGTCTTGAGTGTCTGAATAGTCTTGACTGTCTGAATAGTCTTGACTGTCTGAATAGCCTTGAGTGTCTGAATAGCCTTGAGTGTCTGAATAGTTTTGACTGTCTGAATAGTCTTGAGTGTCTGAATAGTCTTGAGTGTCTGAATAGCCTTGAGTGTCTGAATAGCCTTGAGTGTCTGAATAGTCTTGACTGTCTGAATAGTCTTGACTGTCTGAATAGCCTTGAGTGTTCTGAATAGCCTTGACTGTCTGAATAGTCTTGACTGTCTGAATAGTCTTGACTGTCTGAATAGCCTTGACTGTCTGAATAGTCTTGACTGTCTGAATAGTCTTGACTGTCTGAATAGCCTTGACTGTCTGAATAGCCTTGACAGACGGAATAGCCTTGAGTGTCTGAATACTTTTGATTGTCTGAATAGTTTTGACTGTCTGAATAGTCTTGACTGTCTGAATAGTCTTGACTGTCTGAATAGCCTTGACTGTCTGAATAGCCTTGAGTGTCTGAACAGCCTTGAGTGTCTGAATAGTTTTGACTGTCTGAATAGTCTTGAGTGTCTGAATAGTCTTGAGTGTCTGAATAGCCTTGACTGTCTGAATAGCCTTGACTGTCTGAATAGTCTTGAGTGTCTGAATAGTCTTGACTGTCTGAATAGTCTTGAGTGTCTGAATAGCCTTGAGTGTCTGAATAGCCTTGAGTGTCTGAATAGTTTTGACTGTCTGAATAGTCTTGAGTGTCTGAATAGTCTTGAGTGTCTGAATAGCCTTGACTGTCTGAATAGCCTTGAGTGTCTGAATAGTCTTGACTGTCTGAATAGCCTTGAGTGTCTGAATAGTCTTGACTGTCTGAATAGTCTTGACTGTCTGAATAGCCTTGAGTGTCTGAATAGCCTTGAGTGTCTGAATAGTTTTGACTGTCTGAATAGTCTTGAGTGTCTGAATAGTCTTGAGTGTCTGAATAGCCTTGACTGTCTGAATAGCCTTGAGTGTCTGAATAGCCTTGACAGACGGAATAGCCTTGAGTGTCTGAATACTTTTGATTGTCTGAATAGTTTTGACTGTCTGAATAGTCTTGACTGTCTGAATAGTCTTGACTGTCTGAATAGCCTTGACTGTCTGAATAGCCTTGAGTGTCTGAACAGCCTTGAGTGTCTGAATAGTTTTGACTGTCTGAATAGTCTTGAGTGTCTGAATAGTCTTGAGTGTCTGAATAGCCTTGACTGTCTGAATAGCCTTGACTGTCTGAATAGTCTTGAGTGTCTGAATAGTCTTGACTGTCTGAATAGTCTTGACTGTCTGAATAGCCTTGAGTGTCTGAATAGCCTTGAGTGTCTGAATAGTTTTGACTGTCTGAATAGTCTTGAGTGTCTGAATAGTCTTGAGTGTCTGAATAGCCTTGACTGTCTGAATAGCCTTGAGTGTCTGAATAGTCTTGACTGTCTGAATAGCCTTGAGTGTCTGAACAGCCTTGAGTGTCTGAATAGTCTTGAGTGTCTGAATAGCCTTGACTGTCTGAATAGCCTTGAGTGTCTGAATAGTCTTGAGTGTCTGAATAGCCTTGACTGTCTGAATAGCCTTGACTGTCTGAATAGTCTTGAGTGTCTGAATAGTCTTGACTGTCTGAATAGTCTTGACTGTCTGAATAGCCTTGAGTGTCTGAATAGCCTTGAGTGTCTGAATAGTTTTGACTGTCTGAATAGTCTTGAGTGTCTGAATAGTCTTGAGTGTCTGAATAGCCTTGACTGTCTGAATAGCCTTGAGTGTCTGAATAGTCTTGACTGTCTGAATAGTCTTGACTGTCTGAATAGCCTTGAGTGTTCTGAATAGCCTTGACTGTCTGAATAGCCTTGAGTATCTGAATAATATTGACTGTCTGAATAGTCTTGAGTGTCTGAATAGTCTTGACTGTCTGAATAGTCTTGACTGTCTGAATAGCCTTGACTGTCTGAATAGCCTTGAGTGTCTGAATAGTTTTGACTGTCTGAATAGTCTTGAGTGTCTGAATAGTCTTGAGTGTCTGAATAGCCTTGACTGTCTGAATAGCCTTGAGTGTCTGAATAGCCTTGACTGTCTGAATAGCCTTGACTGTCTGAATAGTCTTGACTGTCTGAATAGTCTTGACTGTCTGAATAGCCTTGACTGTCTGAATAGCCTTGACAGACGGAATAGCCTTGAGTGTCTGAATACTTTTGATTGTCTGAATAGTTTTGACTGTCTGAATAGTCTTGACTGTCTGAATAGTCTTGACTGTCTGAATAGCCTTGACTGTCTGAATAGCCTTGAGTGTCTGAACAGCCTTGAGTGTCTGAATAGTTTTGACTGTCTGAATAGTCTTGAGTGTCTGAATAGTCTTGAGTGTCTGAATAGCCTTGACTGTCTGAATAGCCTTGACTGTCTGAATAGTCTTGAGTGTCTGAATAGTCTTGACTGTCTGAATAGTCTTGACTGTCTGAATAGCCTTGAGTGTCTGAATAGCCTTGAGTGTCTGAATAGTTTTGACTGTCTGAATAGTCTTGAGTGTCTGAATAGTCTTGAGTGTCTGAATAGCCTTGACTGTCTGAATAGCCTTGACTGTCTGAATAGTCTTGAGTGTCTGAATAGTCTTGACTGTCTGAATAGTCTTGACTGTCTGAATAGCCTTGAGTGTCTGAATAGCCTTGAGTGTCTGAATAGTTTTGACTGTCTGAATAGTCTTGAGTGTCTGAATAGTCTTGAGTGTCTGAATAGCCTTGACTGTCTGAATAGCCTTGAGTGTCTGAATAGCCTTGACAGACGGAATAGCCTTGAGTGTCTGGAATACTTTTGATTGTCTGAATAGTTTTGACTGTCTGAATAGTCTTGACTGTCTGAATAGTCTTGACTGTCTGAATAGCCTTGACTGTCTGAATAGCCTTGAGTGTCTGAACAGCCTTGAGTGTCTGGAATAGTTTTGACTGTCTGAATAGTCTTGAGTGTCTGAATAGTCTTGAGTGTCTGAATAGCCTTGACTTTCTGAATAGCCTTGACTGTCTGAATAGTCTTGAGTGTCTGAATAGTCTTGACTGTCTGAATAGTCTTGACTGTCTGAATAGCCTTGAGTGTCTGAATAGCCTTGAGTGTCTGAATAGTTTTGACTGTCTGAATAGTCTTGAGTGTCTGAATAGTCTTGAGTGTCTGAATAGCCTTGACTGTCTGAATAGCCTTGAGTGTCTGAATAGTCTTGACTGTCTGAATAGCCTTGAGTGTTCTGAATAGCCTTGACTGTCTGAATAGCCTTGACTGTCTGAATAGTCTTGAGTGTCTGAATAGTCTTGACTGTCTGAATAGTCTTGAGTGTCTGAATAGTCTTGACTGTCTGAATAGCCTTGAGTGTCTGAATAGCCTTGACTGTCTGGAATAGCCTTGACTGTCTGAATAGTCTTGAGTGTCTGAATAGTCTTGACTGTCTGAATAGTCTTGACTGTCTGAATAGCCTTGAGTGTCTGAATAGCCTTGAGTGTCTGGAATAGTTTTGACTGTCTGAATAGTCTTGAGTGTCTAAATAGTCTTGAGTGTCTGAATAGCCTTGACTGTCTGAATAGCCTTGAGTGTCTGAATAGTCTTGAGTGTCTGAATAGCCTTGACTGTCTGGAATAGCCTTGACTGTCTGAATAGTCTTGAGTGTCTGAATAGTCTTGACTGTCTGAATAGTCTTGACTGTCTGAATAGCCTTGAGTGTCTGAATAGCCTTGAGTGTCTGAATAGTTTTGACTGTCTGAATAGTCTTGAGTGTCTGAATAGTCTTGAGTGTCTGAATAGCCTTGACTGTCTGAATAGCCTTGAGTGTCTGAATAGTCTTGACTGTCTGAATAGTCTTGACTGTCTGAATAGCCTTGAGTGTTCTGAATAGCCTTGACTGTCTGAATAGCCTTGAGTATCTGAATAGTCTTGACTGTCTGAATAGTCTTGAGTGTCTGAATAGTCTTGACTGTCTGAATAGTCTTGACTGTCTGAATAGCCTTGACTGTCTGAATAGTCTTGAGTGTCTGAATAGTCTTGACTGTCTGAATAGTCTTGACTGTCTGAATAGCCTTGACTGTCTGAATAGCCTTGAGTGTCTGAATAGTTTTGACTGTCTGAATAGTCTTGAGTGTCTGAATAGTCTTGAGTGTCTGAATAGCCTTGACTGTCTGAATAGCCTTGAGTGTCTGAATAGCCTTGACTGTCTGAATAGCCTTGACTGTCTGTATAGTCTTGACTGTCTGAATAGTCTTGACTGTCTGAATAGCCTTGACTGTCTGAATAGCCTTGACAGGCGGAATAGCCTTGAGTGTCTGAATACTTTTGATTGTCTGAATAGTTTTGACTGTCTGAATAGTCTTGAGTGTCTGAATAGTCTTGAGTGTCTGAATAGCCTTGACTGTCTGAATAGCCTTGACTGTCTGAATAGTCTTGAGTGTCTGAATAGTCTTGACTGTCTGAATAGTCTTGACTGTCTGAATAGCCTTGAGTGTCTGAATAGCCTTGAGTGTCTGGAATAGTTTTGACTGTCTGAATAGTCTTGAGTGTCTGAATAGTCTTGAGTGTCTGAATAGCCTTGACTGTCTGAATAGCCTTGACTGTCTGGAATAGTCTTGAGTGTCTGAATAGTCTTGACTGTCTGAATAGTCTTGACTGTCTGAATAGCCTTGAGTGTCTGAATAGCCTTGAGTGTCTGGAATAGTTTTGACTGTCTGAATAGTCTTGAGTGTCTGAATAGTCTTGAGTGTCTGAATAGCCTTGACTGTCTGAATAGCCTTGAGTGTCTGAATAGCCTTGACAGACGGAATAGCCTTGAGTGTCTGAATACTTTTGATTGTCTGAATAGTTTTGACTGTCTGAATAGTCTTGACTGTCTGAATAGTCTTGACTGTCTGAATAGCCTTGACTGTCTGAATAGCCTTGAGTGTCTGAACAGCCTTGGAGTGTCTGAATAGTTTTGACTGTCTGAATAGTCTTGAGTGTCTGAATAGTCTTGAGTGTCTGAATAGCCTTGACTTTCTGAATAGCCTTGACTGTCTGAATAGTCTTGAGTGTCTGAATAGTCTTGACTGTCTGAATAGTCTTGACTGTCTGAATAGCCTTGAGTGTCTGAATAGCCTTGAGTGTCTGGAATAGTTTTGACTGTCTGAATAGTCTTGAGTGTCTGAATAGTCTTGAGTGTCTGAATAGCCTTGACTGTCTGAATAGCCTTGAGTGTCTGGAATAGTCTTGACTGTCTGAATAGTCTTGACTGTCTGAATAGCCTTGAGTGTTCTGAATAGCCTTGACTGTCTGAATAGCCTTGACTGTCTGAATAGTCTTGAGTGTCTGAATAGTCTTGACTGTCTGAATAGTCTTGAGTGTCTGAATAGTCTTGACTGTCTGAATAGCCTTGAGTGTCTGAATAGCCTTGACTGTCTGAATAGCCTTGACTGTCTGAATAGTCTTGAGTGTCTGAATAGTCTTGACTGTCTGAATAGTCTTGACTGTCTGAATAGCCTTGAGTGTCTGAATAGCCTTGAGTGTCTGAATAGTTTTGACTGTCTGAATAGTCTTGAGTGTCTAAATAGTCTTGAGTGTCTGAATAGCCTTGACTGTCTGAATAGCCTTGAGTGTCTGAATAGTCTTGAGTGTCTGAATAGCCTTGACTGTCTGAATAGCCTTGACTGTCTGAATAGTCTTGAGTGTCTGAATAGTCTTGACTGTCTGAATAGTCTTGACTGTCTGAATAGCCTTGAGTGTCTGAATAGCCTTGAGTGTCTGAATAGTTTTGACTGTCTGAATAGTCTTGAGTGTCTGAATAGTCTTGAGTGTCTGAATAGCCTTGAGTGTCTGAATAGCCTTGAGTGTCTGAATAGTCTTGACTGTCTGAATAGTCTTGACTGTCTGAATAGCCTTGAGTGTTCTGAATAGCCTTGACTGTCTGAATAGCCTTGAGTATCTGAATAGTCTTGACTGTCTGAATAGTCTTGAGTGTCTGAATAGTCTTGACTGTCTGAATAGTCTTGACTGTCTGAATAGCCTTGACTGTCTGAATAGCCTTGAGTGTCTGAACAGCCTTGACTGTCTGAATAGTCTTGACTGTCTGAATAGCCTTGAGTGTCTGAATAGCCTTGAGTGTCTGAATAGTTTTGACTGTCTGAATAGTCTTGAGTGTCTGAATAGTCTTGAGTGTCTGAATAGCCTTGAGTGTCTGAATAGCCTTGACTGTCTGAATAGCCTTGAGTGTCTGAATAGTCTTGAGTGTCTGAATAGCCTTGACTGTCTGAATAGCCTTGACTGTCTGAATAGTCTTGAGTGTCTGAATAGTCTTGACTGTCTGAATAGTCTTGACTGTCTGAATAGCCTTGAGTGTCTGAATAGTTTTGACTGTCTGAATAGTCTTGAGTGTCTGAATAGTCTTGAGTGTCTGAATAGCCTTGACTGTCTGAATAGCCTTGAGTGTCTGAATAGTCTTGAGTGTCTGAATAGCCTTGACTGTCTGAATAGCCTTGAGTGTCTGAATAGTCTTGACTGTCTGAATAGTCTTGACTGTCTGAATAGCCTTGAGTGTTCTGAATAGCCTTGACTGTCTGAATAGCCTTGAGTATCTGAATAATCTTGACTGTCTGAATAGTCTTGAGTGTCTGAATAGTCTTGACTGTCTGAATAGTCTTGACTGTCTGAATAGCCTTGACTGTCTGAATAGCCTTGAGTGTCTGAATAGTTTTGACTGTCTGAATAGTCTTGAGTGTCTGAATAGTCTTGAGTGTCTGAATAGCCTTGACTGTCTGAATAGCCTTGAGTGTCTGAATAGCCTTGACTGTCTGAATAGCCTTGACTGTCTGAATAGTCTTGACTGTCTGAATAGTCTTGACTGTCTGAATAGCCTTGACTGTCTGAATAGCCTTGACAGACGGAATAGCCTTGAGTGTCTGAATACTTTTGATTGTCTGAATAGTTTTGACTGTCTGAATAGTCTTGACTGTCTGAATAGTCTTGACTGTCTGAATAGCCTTGACTGTCTGAATAGCCTTGAGTGTCTGAACAGCCTTGAGTGTCTGAATAGTCTTGAGTGTCTGAATAGCCTTGACTGTCTGAATAGCCTTGACTGTCTGAATAGTCTTGAGTGTCTGAATAGTCTTGACTGTCTGAATAGTCTTGACTGTCTGAATAGCCTTGAGTGTCTGAATAGCCTTGAGTGTCTGAATAGTTTTGACTGTCTGAATAGTCTTGAGTGTCTGAATAGTCTTGAGTGTCTGAATAGCCTTGACTGTCTGAATAGCCTTGACTGTCTGAATAGTCTTGAGTGTCTGAATAGTCTTGACTGTCTGAATAGTCTTGACTGTCTGAATAGCCTTGAGTGTCTGAATAGCCTTGAGTGTCTGAATAGCCTTGACTGTCTGAATAGCCTTGAGTGTCTGAATAGCCTTGACAGACGGAATAGCCTTGAGTGTCTGAATACTTTTGATTGTCTGAATAGTTTTGACTGTTTGAATAGTCTTGACTGTCTGAATAGTCTTGACTGTCTGAATAGCCTTGACTGTCTGAATAGCCTTGAGTGTCTGAACAGCCTTGAGTGTCTGAATAGTTTTGACTGTCTGAATAGTCTTGAGTGTCTGAATAGTCTTGAGTGTCTGAATAGCCTTGACTTTCTGAATAGCCTTGACTGTCTGAATAGTCTTGAGTGTCTGAATAGTCTTGACTGTCTGAATAGTCTTGACTGTCTGAATAGCCTTGAGTGTCTGAATAGTCTTGAGTGTCTGAATAGTTTTGACTGTCTGAATAGTCTTGAGTGTCTGAATAGTCTTGAGTGTCTGAATAGCCTTGACTGTCTGAATAGCCTTGAGTGTCTGAATAGCCTTGACAGACGGAATAGCCTTGAGTGTCTGAATACTTTTGATTGTCTGAATAGTTTTGACTGTCTGAATAGTCTTGACTGTCTGAATAGTCTTGACTGTCTGAATAGCCTTGACTGTCTGAATAGCCTTGAGTGTCTGAACAGCCTTGAGTGTCTGGAATAGTTTTGACTGTCTGAATAGTCTTGAGTGTCTGAATAGTCTTGAGTGTCTGAATAGCCTTGACTTTCTGAATAGCCTTGACTGTCTGAATAGTCTTGAGTGTCTGAATAGTCTTGACTGTCTGAATAGTCTTGACTGTCTGAATAGCCTTGAGTGTCTGAATAGCCTTGAGTGTCTGAATAGTTTTGACTGTCTGAATAGTCTTGAGTGTCTGAATAGTCTTGAGTGTCTGAATAGCCTTGACTGTCTGAATAGCCTTGAGTGTCTGAATAGTCTTGACTGTCTGAATAGTCTTGACTGTCTGAATAGCCTTGAGTGTTCTGAATAGCCTTGACTGTCTGAATAGCCTTGACTGTCTGAATAGTCTTGAGTGTCTGAATAGTCTTGACTGTCTGAATAGTCTTGAGTGTCTGAATAGTCTTGACTGTCTGAATAGCCTTGAGTGTCTGAATAGCCTTGACTGTCTGAATAGTCTTGAGTGTCTGAATAGTCTTGACTGTCTGAATAGTCTTGACTGTCTGAATAGCCTTGAGTGTCTGAATAGCCTTGAGTGTCTGAATAGTTTTGACTGTCTGAATAGTCTTGAGTGTCTGAATAGTCTTGAGTGTCTGAATAGCCTTGACTGTCTGAATAGCCTTGAGTGTCTGAATAGTCTTGAGTGTCTGAATAGCCTTGACTGTCTGAATAGCCTTGACTGTCTGAATAGTCTTGAGTGTCTGAATAGTCTTGAGTGTCTGAATAGCCTTGACTGTCTGAATAGCCTTGAGTGTCTGAATAGTCTTGACTGTCTGAATAGTCTTGACTGTCTGAATAGCCTTGAGTGTTCTGAATAGCCTTGACTGTCTGAATAGCCTTGAGTATCTGAATAGTCTTGACTGTCTGAATAGTCTTGAGTGTCTGAATAGTCTTGACTGTCTGAATAGTCTTGACTGTCTGAATAGCCTTGACTGTCTGAATAGCCTTGAGTGTCTGAACAGCCTTGAGTGTCTGAATAGTTTTGACTGTCTGAATAGTCTTGAGTGTCTGAATAGTCTTGAGTGTCTGAATAGCCTTGACTTTCTGAATAGCCTTGACTGTCTGAATAGTCTTGAGTGTCTGAATAGCCTTGACTGTCTGAATAGCCTTGAGTGTCTGAATAGTCTTGACTGTCTGAATAGTCTTGACTGTCTGAATAGCCTTGAGTGTTCTGAATAGCCTTGACTGTCTGAATAGCCTTGACTGTCTGAATAGTCTTGAGTGTCTGAATAGTCTTGACTGTCTGAATAGTCTTGAGTGTCTGAATAGTCTTGACTGTCTGGAATAGCCTTGAGTGTCTGGAATAGCCTTGACTGTCTGAATAGCCTTGACTGTCTGAATAGTCTTGAGTGTCTGAATAGTCTTGACTGTCTGAATAGTCTTGACTGTCTGAATAGCCTTGAGTGTCTGAATAGCCTTGAGTGTCTGGAATAGTTTTGACTGTCTGAATAGTCTTGAGTGTCTGAATAGTCTTGAGTGTCTGAATAGCCTTGACTGTCTGAATAGCCTTGAGTGTCTGAATAGTCTTGACTGTCTGAATAGTCTTGACTGTCTGAATAGCCTTGAGTGTTCTGGAATAGCCTTGACTGTCTGAATAGCCTTGACTGTCTGAATAGTCTTGAGTGTCTGAATAGTCTTGACTGTCTGAATAGTCTTGAGTGTCTGAATAGTCTTGACTGTCTGAATAGCCTTGAGTGTCTGAATAGCCTTGAGTGTCTGAATAGCCTTGACTGTCTGAATAGCCTTGACTGTCTGAATAGTCTTGAGTGTCTGAATAGTCTTGACTGTCTGAATAGTCTTGACTGTCTGAATAGCCTTGAGTGTCTGAATAGCCTTGAGTGTCTGAATAGTTTTGACTGTCTGAATAGTCTTGAGTGTCTGAATAGTCTTGAGTGTCTGAATAGCCTTGACTGTCTGAATAGCCTTGAGTGTCTGAATAGTCTTGAGTGTCTGAATAGCCTTGACTGTCTGAATAGCCTTGACTGTCTGAATAGCCTTGAGTGTCTGAATAGTCTTGAGTGTCTGAATAGCCTTGACTGTCTGAATAGCCTTGACTGTCTGAATAGTCTTGAGTGTCTGAATAGTCTTGACTGTCTGAATAGTCTTGACTGTCTGAATAGCCTTGAGTGTCTGAATAGCCTTGAGTGTCTGAATAGTTTTGACTGTCTGAATAGTCTTGAGTGTCTGAATAGTCTTGAGTGTCTGAATAGCCTTGACTGTCTGAATAGCCTTGAGTGTCTGAATAGTCTTGACTGTCTGAATAGTCTTGACTGTCTGAATAGCCTTGAGTGTTCTGAATAGCCTTGACTGTCTGAATAGTCTTGAGTGTCTGAATAGCCTTGACTGTCTGAATAGCCTTGAGTGTCTGAATAGTCTTGACTGTCTGAATAGTCTTGACTGTCTGAATAGCCTTGAGTGTTCTGGAATAGCCTTGACTGTCTGAATAGCCTTGACTGTCTGAATAGTCTTGAGTGTCTGAATAGTCTTGACTGTCTGAATAGTCTTGAGTGTCTGAATAGTCTTGACTGTCTGAATAGCCTTGAGTGTCTGAATAGCCTTGACTGTCTGAATAGCCTTGACTGTCTGAATAGTCTTGAGTGTCTGAATAGTCTTGACTGTCTGAATAGTCTTGACTGTCTGAATAGCCTTGAGTGTCTGAATAGCCTTGAGTGTCTGGAATAGTTTTGACTGTCTGAATAGTCTTGAGTGTCTGAATAGTCTTGAGTGTCTGAATAGCCTTGACTGTCTGAATAGCCTTGAGTGTCTGGAATAGTCTTGAGTGTCTGAATAGCCTTGACTGTCTGAATAGCCTTGACTGTCTGAATAGTCTTGAGTGTCTGAATAGTCTTGAGTGTCTGGAATAGCCTTGACTGTCTGAATAGCCTTGAGTGTCTGGAATAGTCTTGACTGTCTGAATAGTCTTGACTGTCTGAATAGCCTTGAGTGTTCTGAATACCCTTGACTGTCTGAATAGCCTTGAGTATCTGAATAGTCTTGACTGTCTGAATAGTCTTGAGTGTCTGAATAGTCTTGACTGTCTGAATAGTCTTGACTGTCTGAATAGCCTTGACTGTCTGAATAGCCTTGAGTGTCTGAACAGCCTTGAGTGTCTGAATAGTTTTGACTGTCTGAATAGTCTTGAGTGTCTGAATAGTCTTGAGTGTCTGAATAGCCTTGACTTTCTGAATAGCCTTGACTGTCTGAATAGTCTTGAGTGTCTGAATAGCCTTGACTGTCTGAATAGCCTTGAGTGTCTGAATAGTCTTGACTGTCTGAATAGTCTTGACTGTCTGAATAGCCTTGACTGTCTGAATAGCCTTGAGTGTCTGAATAGCCTTGAGTGTCTGAATAGTTTTGACTGTCTGAATAGTCTTGACTGTCTGAATAGCCTTGAGTGTCTGAATAGCCTTGAGTGTCTGAATAGTTTTGACTGTCTGAATAGTCTTGAGTGTCTGAATAGTCTTGAGTGTCTGAATAGCCTTGACTGTCTGAATAGCCTTGAGTGTCTGAATAGCCTTGACAGACGGAATAGCCTTGAGTGTCTGAATACTTTTGATTGTCTGAATAGTTTTGACTGTCTGAATAGTCTTGACTGTCTGAATAGTCTTGACTGTCTGAATAGCCTTGACTGTCTGAATAGCCTTGAGTGTCTGGAACAGCCTTGAGTGTCTGGAATAGTTTTGACTGTCTGAATAGTCTTGAGTGTCTGAATAGTCTTGAGTGTCTGAATAGCCTTGACTGTCTGAATAGCCTTGACTGTCTGAATAGTCTTGAGTGTCTGAATAGTCTTGACTGTCTGAATAGTCTTGACTGTCTGAATAGCCTTGAGTGTCTGAATAGCCTTGAGTGTCTGAATAGTTTTGACTGTCTGAATAGTCTTGAGTGTCTGAATAGTCTTGAGTGTCTGAATAGCCTTGACTGTCTGAATAGCCTTGAGTGTCTGAATAGTCTTGACTGTCTGAATAGCCTTGAGTGTCTGAACAGCCTTGAGTGTCTGAATAGTCTTGAGTGTCTGAATAGCCTTGACTGTCTGAATAGCCTTGAGTGTCTGGAATAGTCTTGAGTGTCTGGAATAGCCTTGACTGTCTGAATAGCCTTGACTGTCTGAATAGTCTTGAGTGTCTGAATAGTCTTGACTGTCTGAATAGTCTTGACTGTCTGAATAGCCTTGAGTGTCTGAATAGCCTTGAGTGTCTGAATAGTTTTGACTGTCTGAATAGTCTTGAGTGTCTGAATAGTCTTGAGTGTCTGAATAGCCTTGACTGTCTGAATAGCCTTGAGTGTCTGAATAGTCTTGACTGTCTGAATAGTCTTGACTGTCTGAATAGCCTTGAGTGTTCTGAATAGCCTTGACTGTCTGAATAGCCTTGAGTATCTGAATAATATTGACTGTCTGGAATAGTCTTGAGTGTCTGAATAGTCTTGACTGTCTGAATAGTCTTGACTGTCTGGAATAGCCTTGACTGTCTGAATAGCCTTGAGTGTCTGGAATAGTTTTGACTGTCTGAATAGTCTTGAGTGTCTGAATAGTCTTGAGTGTCTGAATAGCCTTGACTGTCTGGAATAGCCTTGAGTGTCTGAATAGCCTTGACTGTCTGAATAGCCTTGACTGTCTGAATAGTCTTGACTGTCTGAATAGTCTTGACTGTCTGAATAGCCTTGACTGTCTGAATAGCCTTGACAGACGGAATAGCCTTGAGTGTCTGAATACTTTTGATTGTCTGAATAGTTTTGACTGTCTGAATAGTCTTGACTGTCTGAATAGTCTTGACTGTCTGAATAGCCTTGACTGTCTGAATAGCCTTGAGTGTCTGAACAGCCTTGAGTGTCTGAATAGTTTTGACTGTCTGAATAGTCTTGAGTGTCTGAATAGTCTTGAGTGTCTGAATAGCCTTGACTGTCTGAATAGCCTTGACTGTCTGGAATAGTCTTGAGTGTCTGAATAGTCTTGACTGTCTGAATAGTCTTGACTGTCTGAATAGCCTTGAGTGTCTGAATAGCCTTGAGTGTCTGAATAGTTTTGACTGTCTGAATAGTCTTGAGTGTCTGAATAGTCTTGAGTGTCTGAATAGCCTTGACTGTCTGAATAGCCTTGACTGTCTGAATAGTCTTGAGTGTCTGAATAGTCTTGACTGTCTGAATAGTCTTGACTGTCTGAATAGCCTTGAGTGTCTGAATAGCCTTGAGTGTCTGAATAGTTTTGACTGTCTGAATAGTCTTGAGTGTCTGAATAGTCTTGAGTGTCTGAATAGCCTTGACTGTCTGAATAGCCTTGAGTGTCTGAATAGCCTTGACAGACGGAATAGCCTTGAGTGTCTGAATACTTTGACTGTCTGAATAGTTTTGACTGTCTGAATAGTCTTGACTGTCTGAATAGTCTTGACTGTCTGAATAGCCTTGACTGTCTGAATAGCCTTGAGTGTCTGAACAGCCTTGAGTGTCTGAATAGTTTTGACTGTCTGAATAGTCTTGAGTGTCTGAATAGTCTTGAGTGTCTGAATAGCCTTGACTTTCTGAATAGCCTTGACTGTCTGGAATAGTCTTGAGTGTCTGAATAGTCTTGACTGTCTGAATAGTCTTGACTGTCTGAATAGCCTTGAGTGTCTGAATAGCCTTGAGTGTCTGAATAGTTTTGACTGTCTGAATAGTCTTGAGTGTCTGAATAGTCTTGAGTGTCTGAATAGCCTTGACTGTCTGAATAGCCTTGAGTGTCTGAATAGTCTTGACTGTCTGAATAGCCTTGAGTGTTCTGAATAGCCTTGACTGTCTGAATAGCCTTGACTGTCTGAATAGTCTTGAGTGTCTGAATAGTCTTGACTGTCTGAATAGTCTTGAGTGTCTGAATAGTCTTGACTGTCTGAATAGCCTTGAGTGTCTGAATAGCCTTGACTGTCTGAATAGCCTTGACTGTCTGAATAGTCTTGAGTGTCTGAATAGTCTTGACTGTCTGAATAGTCTTGACTGTCTGAATAGCCTTGAGTGTCTGAATAGCCTTGAGTGTCTGAATAGTTTTGACTGTCTGAATAGTCTTGAGTGTCTAAATAGTCTTGAGTGTCTGAATAGCCTTGACTGTCTGAATAGCCTTGAGTGTCTGGAATAGTCTTGAGTGTCTGAATAGCCTTGACTGTCTGAATAGCCTTGACTGTCTGAATAGTCTTGAGTGTCTGAATAGTCTTGACTGTCTGAATAGTCTTGACTGTCTGAATAGCCTTGAGTGTCTGAATAGCCTTGAGTGTCTGGAATAGTTTTGACTGTCTGAATAGTCTTGAGTGTCTGAATAGTCTTGAGTGTCTGAATAGCCTTGACTGTCTGAATAGCCTTGAGTGTCTGAATAGTCTTGACTGTCTGAATAGTCTTGACTGTCTGAATAGCCTTGAGTGTTCTGAATAGCCTTGACTGTCTGAATAGCCTTGAGTATCTGAATAGTCTTGACTGTCTGAATAGTCTTGAGTGTCTGAATAGTCTTGACTGTCTGAATAGTCTTGACTGTCTGAATAGCCTTGACTGTCTGAATAGTCTTGAGTGTCTGAATAGTCTTGACTGTCTGAATAGTCTTGACTGTCTGAATAGCCTTGACTGTCTGAATAGCCTTGAGTGTCTGAATAGTTTTGACTGTCTGAATAGTCTTGAGTGTCTGAATAGTCTTGAGTGTCTGAATAGCCTTGACTGTCTGGAATAGCCTTGAGTGTCTGAATAGCCTTGACTGTCTGAATAGCCTTGACTGTCTGTATAGTCTTGACTGTCTGAATAGTCTTGACTGTCTGAATAGCCTTGACTGTCTGAATAGCCTTGACAGACGGAATAGCCTTGAGTGTCTGAATACTTTTGATTGTCTGAATAGTTTTGACTGTCTGAATAGTCTTGAGTGTCTGAATAGTCTTGAGTGTCTGAATAGCCTTGACTGTCTGAATAGCCTTGACTGTCTGAATAGTCTTGAGTGTCTGAATAGTCTTGACTGTCTGAATAGTCTTGACTGTCTGAATAGCCTTGAGTGTCTGAATAGCCTTGAGTGTCTGGAATAGTTTTGACTGTCTGAATAGTCTTGAGTGTCTGAGATAGTCTTGAGTGTCTGAATAGCCTTGACTGTCTGAATAGCCTTGACTGTCTGGAATAGTCTTGAGTGTCTGAATAGTCTTGACTGTCTGAATAGTCTTGACTGTCTGAATAGCCTTGAGTGTCTGGAATAGCCTTGAGTGTCTGAATAGTTTTGACTGTCTGAATAGTCTTGAGTGTCTGAATAGTCTTGAGTGTCTGAATAGCCTTGACTGTCTGAATAGCCTTGAGTGTCTGGAATAGCCTTGAGTGTCGGAATAGCCTTGAGTGTCTGAATACTTTTGATTGTCTGAATAGTTTTGACTGTCTGAATAGTCTTGACTGTCTGAATAGTCTTGACTGTCTGAATAGCCTTGACTGTCTGAATAGCCTTGAGTGTCTGAACAGCCTTGAGTGTCTGAATAGTTTTGACTGTCTGAATAGTCTTGAGTGTCTGAATAGTCTTGAGTGTCTGAATAGCCTTGACTTTCTGGAATAGCCTTGACTGTCTGAATAGTCTTGAGTGTCTGAATAGTCTTGACTGTCTGAATAGTCTTGACTGTCTGAATAGCCTTGAGTGTCTGAATAGCCTTGAGTGTCTGGAATAGTTTTGACTGTCTGAATAGTCTTGAGTGTCTGAATAGTCTTGAGTGTCTGAATAGCCTTGACTGTCTGAATAGCCTTGAGTGTCTGAATAGTCTTGACTGTCTGAATAGTCTTGACTGTCTGAATAGCCTTGAGTGTTCTGAATAGCCTTGACTGTCTGAATAGCCTTGACTGTCTGAATAGTCTTGAGTGTCTGAATAGTCTTGACTGTCTGGAATAGTCTTGAGTGTCTGAATAGTCTTGACTGTCTGAATAGCCTTGAGTGTCTGGAATAGCCTTGACTGTCTTCTGGAATAGCCTTGACTGTCTGAATAGTCTTGAGTGTCTGAATAGTCTTGACTGTCTGAATAGTCTTGACTGTCTGAATAGCCTTGAGTGTCTGAATAGCCTTGAGTGTCTGAATAGTTTTGACTGTCTGAATAGTCTTGAGTGTCTAAATAGTCTTGAGTGTCTGAATAGCCTTGACTGTCTGAATAGCCTTGAGTGTCTGGAATAGTCTTGAGTGTCTGAATAGCCTTGACTGTCTGAATAGCCTTGACTGTCTGAATAGTCTTGAGTGTCTGAATAGTCTTGACTGTCTGGAATAGTCTTGACTGTCTGAATAGCCTTGAGTGTCTGAATAGCCTTGAGTGTCTGAATAGTTTTGACTGTCTGAATAGTCTTGAGTGTCTGAATAGTCTTGAGTGTCTGAATAGCCTTGAGTGTCTGAATAGCCTTGAGTGTCTGAATAGTCTTGACTGTCTGAATAGTCTTGACTGTCTGAATAGCCTTGAGTGTTCTGAATAGCCTTGACTGTCTGAATAGCCTTGAGTATCTGAATAGTCTTGACTGTCTGAATAGTCTTGAGTGTCTGGAATAGTCTTGACTGTCTGAATAGTCTTGACTGTCTGAATAGCCTTGACTGTCTGAATAGCCTTGAGTGTCTGAACAGCCTTGACTGTCTGAATAGTCTTGACTGTCTGAATAGCCTTGAGTGTCTGAATAGCCTTGAGTGTCTGGAATAGTTTTGACTGTCTGAATAGTCTTGAGTGTCTGGAATAGTCTTGAGTGTCTGAATAGCCTTGAGTGTCTGAATAGCCTTGACTGTCTGAATAGCCTTGAGTGTCTGAATAGTCTTGAGTGTCTGAATAGCCTTGACTGTCTGAATAGCCTTGACTGTCTGAATAGTCTTGAGTGTCTGGAATAGTCTTGACTGTCTGAATAGTCTTGACTGTCTGAATAGCCTTGAGTGTCTGAATAGTTTTGACTGTCTGAATAGTCTTGAGTGTCTGAATAGTCTTGAGTGTCTGAATAGCCTTGACTGTCTGAATAGCCTTGAGTGTCTGGAATAGTCTTGAGTGTCTGAATAGCCTTGACTGTCTGAATAGCCTTGAGTGTCTGGAATAGTCTTGACTGTCTGAATAGTCTTGACTGTCTGAATAGCCTTGAGTGTTCTGGAATAGCCTTGACTGTCTGAATAGCCTTGAGTATCTGAATAATCTTGACTGTCTGGAATAGTCTTGAGTGTCTGAATAGTCTTGACTGTCTGGAATAGTCTTGACTGTCTGAATAGCCTTGACTGTCTGAATAGCCTTGAGTGTCTGAATAGTTTTGACTGTCTGAATAGTCTTGAGTGTCTGAATAGTCTTGAGTGTCTGAATAGCCTTGACTGTCTGAATAGCCTTGAGTGTCTGGAATAGCCTTGACTGTCTGAATAGCCTTGACTGTCTGGAATAGTCTTGACTGTCTGAATAGTCTTGACTGTCTGGAATAGCCTTGACTGTCTGAATAGCCTTGACAGTCTGAATAGCCTTGAGTGTCTGGAATACTTTTGATTGTCTGAATAGTTTTGACTGTCTGAATAGTCTTGACTGTCTGAATAGTCTTGACTGTCTGAATAGCCTTGACTGTCTGGAATAGCCTTGAGTGTCTGAACAGCCTTGAGTGTCTGGAATAGTCTTGAGTGTCTGAATAGCCTTGACTGTCTGAATAGCCTTGACTGTCTGGAATAGTCTTGAGTGTCTGAATAGTCTTGACTGTCTGAATAGTCTTGACTGTCTGAATAGCCTTGAGTGTCTGAATAGCCTTGAGTGTCTGAATAGTTTTGACTGTCTGAATAGTCTTGAGTGTCTGAATAGTCTTGAGTGTCTGAATAGCCTTGACTGTCTGAATAGCCTTGACTGTCTGAATAGTCTTGGAGTGTCTGAATAGTCTTGACTGTCTGAATAGTCTTGACTGTCTGAATAGCCTTGAGTGTCTGAATAGCCTTGAGTGTCTGAATAGCCTTGACTGTCTGAATAGCCTTGAGTGTCTGGAATAGCCTTGACAGGCGGAATAGCCTTGAGTGTCTGGAATACTTTTGATTGTCTGAATAGTTTTGACTGTTTGAATAGTCTTGACTGTCTGAATAGTCTTGACTGTCTGAATAGCCTTGACTGTCTGAATAGCCTTGAGTGTCTGAACAGCCTTGAGTGTCTGAATAGTTTTGACTGTCTGAATAGTCTTGAGTGTCTGAATAGTCTTGAGTGTCTGAATAGCCTTGACTTTCTGAATAGCCTTGACTGTCTGAATAGTCTTGAGTGTCTGAATAGTCTTGACTGTCTGAATAGTCTTGACTGTCTGAATAGCCTTGAGTGTCTGAATAGTCTTGAGTGTCTGAATAGTTTTGACTGTCTGAATAGTCTTGAGTGTCTGAATAGTCTTGAGTGTCTGAATAGCCTTGACTGTCTGAATAGCCTTGAGTGTCTGAATAGCCTTGACAGACGGAATAGCCTTGAGTGTCTGAATACTTTTGATTGTCTGAATAGTTTTGACTGTCTGAATAGTCTTGACTGTCTGAATAGTCTTGACTGTCTGAATAGCCTTGACTGTCTGAATAGCCTTGAGTGTCTGAACAGCCTTGAGTGTCTGAATAGTTTTGACTGTCTGAATAGTCTTGAGTGTCTGAATAGTCTTGAGTGTCTGAATAGCCTTGACTTTCTGAATAGCCTTGACTGTCTGGAATAGTCTTGAGTGTCTGGAATAGTCTTGACTGTCTGAATAGTCTTGACTGTCTGAATAGCCTTGAGTGTCTGGAATAGCCTTGAGTGTCTGAATAGTTTTGACTGTCTGAATAGTCTTGAGTGTCTGAATAGTCTTGAGTGTCTGAATAGCCTTGACTGTCTGAATAGCCTTGAGTGTCTGGAATAGTCTTGACTGTCTGAATAGTCTTGACTGTCTGAATAGCCTTGAGTGTTCTGAATAGCCTTGACTGTCTGGAATAGCCTTGACTGTCTGAATAGTCTTGAGTGTCTGAATAGTCTTGACTGTCTGAATAGTCTTGAGTGTCTGAATAGTCTTGACTGTCTGAATAGCCTTGAGTGTCTGAATAGCCTTGACTGTCTGAATAGCCTTGACTGTCTGAATAGTCTTGAGTGTCTGAATAGTCTTGACTGTCTGAATAGTCTTGACTGTCTGAATAGCCTTGAGTGTCTGAATAGCCTTGAGTGTCTGAGATAGTTTTGACTGTCTGAATAGTCTTGAGTGTCTGGAATAGTCTTGAGTGTCTGAATAGCCTTGACTGTCTGAATAGCCTTGAGTGTCTGAATAGTCTTGAGTGTCTGAATAGCCTTGACTGTCTGAATAGCCTTGACTGTCTGAATAGTCTTGAGTGTCTGAATAGTCTTGAGTGTCTGAATAGCCTTGACTGTCTGAATAGCCTTGAGTGTCTGGAATAGTCTTGACTGTCTGAATAGTCTTGACTGTCTGAATAGCCTTGAGTGTTCTGAATAGCCTTGACTGTCTGAATAGCCTTGAGTATATCTGAATAGTCTTGACTGTCTGAATAGTCTTGAGTGTCTGAATAGTCTTGACTGTCTGAATAGTCTTGACTGTCTGAATAGCCTTGACTGTCTGAATAGCCTTGAGTGTCTGAACAGCCTTGAGTGTCTGAATAGTTTTGACTGTCTGAATAGTCTTGAGTGTCTGAATAGTCTTGAGTGTCTGAATAGCCTTGACTTTCTGAATAGCCTTGACTGTCTGAATAGTCTTGAGTGTCTGAATAGCCTTGACTGTCTGAATAGCCTTGAGTGTCTGAATAGTCTTGACTGTCTGAATAGTCTTGACTGTCTGAATAGCCTTGAGTGTTCTGAATAGCCTTGACTGTCTGAATAGCCTTGACTGTCTGAATAGTCTTGAGTGTCTGAATAGTCTTGACTGTCTGAATAGTCTTGAGTGTCTGAATAGTCTTGACTGTCTGAATAGCCTTGAGTGTCTGAATAGCCTTTGACTGTCTGAATAGCCTTGACTGTCTGAATAGTCTTGAGTGTCTGGAATAGTCTTGACTGTCTGAATAGTCTTGACTGTCTGAATAGCCTTGAGTGTCTGAATAGCCTTGAGTGTCTGGAATAGTTTTGACTGTCTGAATAGTCTTGAGTGTCTGAATAGTCTTGAGTGTCTGAATAGCCTTGACTGTCTGGAATAGCCTTGAGTGTCTGAATAGTCTTGACTGTCTGAATAGTCTTGACTGTCTGAATAGCCTTGAGTGTTCTGAATAGCCTTGACTGTCTGAATAGCCTTGACTGTCTGAATAGTCTTGACTGTCTGAATAGTCTTGAGTGTCTGAATAGTCTTGACTGTCTGAATAGTCTTGAGTGTCTGAATAGTCTTGACTGTCTGAATAGCCTTGAGTGTCTGAATAGCCTTGAGTGTCTGAATAGCCTTGACTGTCTGAATAGCCTTGACTGTCTGAATAGTCTTGAGTGTCTGAATAGTCTTGACTGTCTGAATAGTCTTGACTGTCTGAATAGCCTTGAGTGTCTGAATAGCCTTGAGTGTCTGGAATAGTTTTGACTGTCTGAATAGTCTTGAGTGTCTGAATAGTCTTGAGTGTCTGAATAGCCTTGACTGTCTGAATAGCCTTGAGTGTCTGGAATAGTCTTGAGTGTCTGAATAGCCTTGACTGTCTGAATAGCCTTGACTGTCTGAATAGCCTTGAGTGTCTGAATAGTCTTGAGTGTCTGAATAGCCTTGACTGTCTGAATAGCCTTGACTGTCTGAATAGTCTTGAGTGTCTGAATAGTCTTGACTGTCTGAATAGTCTTGACTGTCTGAATAGCCTTGAGTGTCTGGAATAGCCTTGAGTGTCTGGAATAGTTTTGACTGTCTGAATAGTCTTGAGTGTCTGAATAGTCTTGAGTGTCTGAATAGCCTTGACTGTCTGAATAGCCTTGAGTGTCTGAATAGTCTTGACTGTCTGAATAGTCTTGACTGTCTGAATAGCCTTGAGTGTTCTGAATAGCCTTGACTGTCTGAATAGTCTTGAGTGTCTGAATAGCCTTGACTGTCTGAATAGCCTTGAGTGTCTGAATAGTCTTGACTGTCTGAATAGTCTTGACTGTCTGAATAGCCTTGAGTGTTCTGAATAGCCTTGACTGTCTGAATAGCCTTGACTGTCTGAATAGTCTTGAGTGTCTGAATAGTCTTGACTGTCTGAATAGTCTTGAGTGTCTGAATAGTCTTGACTGTCTGAATAGCCTTGAGTGTCTGAATAGCCTTGACTGTCTGAATAGCCTTGACTGTCTGAATAGTCTTGAGTGTCTGAATAGTCTTGACTGTCTGAATAGTCTTGACTGTCTGAATAGCCTTGAGTGTCTGGAATAGCCTTGAGTGTCTGAATAGTTTTGACTGTCTGAATAGTCTTGAGTGTCTGAATAGTCTTGAGTGTCTGAATAGCCTTGACTGTCTGAATAGCCTTGAGTGTCTGAATAGTCTTGAGTGTCTGAATAGCCTTGACTGTCTGAATAGCCTTGACTGTCTGGAATAGTCTTGAGTGTCTGAATAGTCTTGAGTGTCTGAATAGCCTTGACTGTCTGGAATAGCCTTGAGTGTCTGAATAGTCTTGACTGTCTGAATAGTCTTGACTGTCTGAATAGCCTTAGTGTTCTGAATACCCTTGACTGTCTGGAATAGCCTTGAGTATCTGAATAGTCTTGACTGTCTGAATAGTCTTGAGTGTCTGAATAGTCTTGACTGTCTGAATAGTCTTGACTGTCTGAATAGCCTTGACTGTCTGAATAGCCTTGAGTGTCTGAACAGCCTTGAGTGTCTGGAATAGTTTTGACTGTCTGAATAGTCTTGAGTGTCTGAATAGTCTTGAGTGTCTGAATAGCCTTGACTTTCTGAATAGCCTTGACTGTCTGAATAGTCTTGAGTGTCTGAATAGCCTTGACTGTCTGAATAGCCTTGAGTGTCTGAATAGTCTTGACTGTCTGAATAGTCTTGACTGTCTGAATAGCCTTGACTGTCTGAATAGCCTTGAGTGTCTGAATAGCCTTGAGTGTCTGAATAGTTTTGACTGTCTGAATAGTCTTGAGTGTCTGGAATAGTCTTGAGTGTCTGAATAGCCTTGACTGTCTGAATAGCCTTGAGTGTCTGGAATAGTCTTGACTGTCTGAATAGTCTTGACTGTCTGAATAGCCTTGAGTGTTCTGGAATAGCCTTGACTGTCTGGAATAGCCTTGACTGTCTGAATAGTCTTGAGTGTCTGAATAGTCTTGACTGTCTGAATAGTCTTGAGTGTCTGAATAGTCTTGACTGTCTGAATAGCCTTGAGTGTCTGAATAGCCTTGACTGTCTGAATAGCCTTGACTGTCTGAATAGTCTTGAGTGTCTGAATAGTCTTGACTGTCTGAATAGTCTTGACTGTCTGAATAGCCTTGAGTGTCTGAATAGCCTTGAGTGTCTGAATAGTTTTGACTGTCTGAATAGTCTTGAGTGTCTGAATAGTCTTGAGTGTCTGAATAGCCTTGACTGTCTGAATAGCCTTGAGTGTCTGGAATAGTCTTGAGTGTCTGAATAGCCTTGACTGTCTGAATAGCCTTGACTGTCTGAATAGTCTTGAGTGTCTGAATAGTCTTGACTGTCTGAATAGTCTTGACTGTCTGAATAGCCTTGAGTGTCTGAATAGCCTTGAGTGTCTGAATAGTTTTGACTGTCTGAATAGTCTTGAGTGTCTGAATAGTCTTGAGTGTCTGAATAGCCTTGACTGTCTGAATAGCCTTGAGTGTCTGAATAGTCTTGACTGTCTGAATAGTCTTGACTGTCTGAATAGCCTTGAGTGTTCTGAATAGCCTTGACTGTCTGAATAGCCTTGAGTATCTGAATAGTCTTGACTGTCTGAATAGTCTTGAGTGTCTGAATAGTCTTGACTGTCTGAATAGTCTTGACTGTCTGAATAGTCTTGACTGTCTGAATAGCCTTGAGTGTCTGAATAGCCTTGAGTGTCTGAATAGTTTTGACTGTCTGAATAGTCTTGAGTGTCTGAATAGTCTTGAGTGTCTGAATAGCCTTGACTGTCTGAATAGCCTTGAGTGTCTGAATAGTCTTGAGTGTCTGAATAGCCTTGACTGTCTGAATAGCCTTGACTGTCTGAATAGTCTTGAGTGTCTGAATAGTCTTGACTGTCTGAATAGTCTTGACTGTCTGAATAGCCTTGAGTGTCTGAATAGCCTTGAGTGTCTGAATAGTTTTGACTGTCTGAATAGTCTTGAGTGTCTGAATAGTCTTGAGTGTCTGAATAGCCTTGACTGTCTGAATAGCCTTGAGTGTCTGAATAGTCTTGACTGTCTGAATAGTCTTGACTGTCTGAATAGCCTTGAGTGTTCTGAATAGCCTTGACTGTCTGAATAGCCTTGAGTATCTGAATAGTCTTGACTGTCTGAATAGTCTTGAGTGTCTGAATAGTCTTGACTGTCTGAATAGTCTTGACTGTCTGAATAGCCTTGACTGTCTGAATAGCCTTGAGTGTCTGAACAGCCTTGAGTGTCTGAATAGTTTTGACTGTCTGAATAGTCTTGAGTGTCTGAATAGTCTTGAGTGTCTGAATAGCCTTGACTTTCTGAATAGCCTTGACTGTCTGAATAGTCTTGAGTGTCTGAATAGCCTTGACTGTCTGAATAGCCTTGAGTGTCTGAATAGTCTTGACTGTCTGAATAGTCTTGACTGTCTGAATAGCCTTGAGTGTTCTGAATAGCCTTGACTGTCTGAATAGCCTTGACTGTCTGAATAGTCTTGAGTGTCTGAATAGTCTTGACTGTCTGAATAGTCTTGAGTGTCTGAATAGTCTTGACTGTCTGAATAGCCTTGAGTGTCTGAATAGCCTTGACTGTCTGAATAGCCTTGACTGTCTGAATAGTCTTGAGTGTCTGAATAGTCTTGACTGTCTGAATAGTCTTGACTGTCTGAATAGCCTTGAGTGTCTGGAATAGCCTTGAGTGTCTGAATAGTTTTGACTGTCTGAATAGTCTTGAGTGTCTGAATAGTCTTGAGTGTCTGAATAGTCTTGACTGTCTGAATAGCCTTGAGTGTCTGAATAGTCTTGACTGTCTGAATAGTCTTGACTGTCTGAATAGCCTTGAGTGTTCTGAATAGCCTTGACTGTCTGAATAGCCTTGACTGTCTGAATAGTCTTGAGTGTCTGAATAGTCTTGAGTGTCTGAATAGTCTTGACTGTCTGAATAGCCTTGAGTGTCTGGAATAGCCTTGAGTGTCTGGAATAGTTTTGACTGTCTGAATAGTCTTGAGTGTCTGAATAGTCTTGAGTGTCTGAATAGCCTTGACTGTCTGAATAGCCTTGAGTGTCTGAATAGTCTTGACTGTCTGAATAGTCTTGACTGTCTGAATAGCCTTGAGTGTCTGAATAGCCTTGAGTGTCTGAATAGTTTTGACTGTCTGAATAGTCTTGAGTGTCTGAATAGTCTTGAGTGTCTGAATAGCCTTGACTGTCTGAATAGTCTTGAGTGTCTGAATAGCCTTGACTGTCTGAATAGCCTTGACTGTCTGAATAGTCTTGAGTGTCTGAATAGTCTTGACTGTCTGAATAGTCTTGACTGTCTGAATAGCCTTGAGTGTCTGAATAGCCTTGAGTGTCTGAATAGTTTTGACTGTCTGAATAGTCTTGAGTGTCTGAATAGTCTTGAGTGTCTGAATAGCCTTGACTGTCTGAATAGCCTTGAGTGTCTGAATAGTCTTGACTGTCTGAATAGTCTTGACTGTCTGAATAGCCTTGAGTGTTCTGAATAGCCTTGACTGTCTGAATAGCCTTGAGTATCTGAATAGTCTTGACTGTCTGAATAGTCTTGAGTGTCTGAATAGTCTTGACTGTCTGAATAGTCTTGACTGTCTGAATAGCCTTGACTGTCTGAATAGCCTTGAGTGTCTGAATAGTTTTGAGTGTCTGAATAGTCTTGACTGTCTGAATAGCCTTGAGTGTCTGAATAGCCTTGACTGTCTGAATAGCCTTGACTGTCTGAATAGTCTTGAGTGTCTGAATAGTCTTGACTGTCTGAATAGTCTTGTCTGTCTGAATAGTCTTGAGTGTCTGAATAGTCTTGAGTGTCTGAATAGCCTTGACTGTCTGAATAGCCTTGAGTGTCTGAATAGTCTTGAGTGTCTGAATAGCCTTGACTGTCTGAATAGCCTTGACTGTCTGGAATAGTCTTGGAGTGTCTGGAATAGTTTTGACTGTCTGGAATAGTCTTGGAGTGTCCTGAATAGTCTTGAGTGTCTGGAATAGCCTTGACTGTCTGAATAGCCTTGAGTGTCTGGAATAGTCTTGAGTATATCTGAATAGTCTTGACTGTCTGAATAGTCTTGAGTGTCTGAATAGTCTTGACTGTCTGAATAGTCTTGACTGTCTGAATAGCCTTGACTGTCTGAATAGCCTTGAGTGTCTGAATAGTTTTGACTGTCTGGAATAGTCTTGAGTGTCTGAATAGTCTTGAGTGTCTGAATAGCCTTGACTGTCTGGAATAGCCTTGACTGTCTGGAATAGTCTTGGAGTGTCTGGAATAGTCTTGACTGTCTGAATAGTCTTGACTGTCTGAATAGCCTTTGAGTGTCTGAATAGCCTTGAGTGTCTGAATAGTCTTGACTGTCTGGAATAGCCTTGACTGTCTGAATAGCCTTGACTGTCTGGAATAGTCTTGAGTGTCTGAATAGTCTTGACTGTCTGGAATAGTCTTGACTGTCTGGAATAGCCTTGAGTGTCTGAATAGCCTTGAGTGTCTGAATAGTTTTGACTGTCTGAATAGTCTTGAGTGTCTGAATAGTCTTGAGTGTCTGAATAGCCTTGACTGTCTGGAATAGCCTTGGAGTGTCTGGAATAGTCTTGACTGTCTGAATAGTCTTGACTGACTGTCTGAATAGCCTTGAGTGTTCTGGAATAGCCTTGACTGTCTGAATAGCCTTGAGTATCTGGAATAGTCTTGACTGTCTGGAATAGTCTTGAGTGTCTGAATAGTCTTGACTGTCTGTATAGTCTTGACTGTCTGGAATAGCCTTGACTGTCTGAATAGCCTTGAGTGTCTGAATAGTTTTGACTGTCTGAATAGTCTTGAGTGTCTGAATAGTCTTGAGTGTGTCTGAATAGCCTTGACTGTCTGAATAGCCTTGACTGTCTGAATAGTCTTGAGTGTCTGGAATAGTCTTGACTGTCTGAATAGTCTTGACTGTCTGGAATAGCCTTTGGAGTGTCTGGAATAGCCTTGAGTGTCTGAATAGTCTTGACTGTCTGAATAGTCTTGACTGTCTGAATAGTCTTGACTGTCTGAATAGCCTTGACTGTCTGAATAGTCTTGAGGTGTCTGGAATAGCCTTGACTGTCTGGAATAGCCTTGGACTGTCTGAATAGTCTTGAGTGTCTGAATAGTCTTGACTGTCTGAGATAGTCTTGACTGTCTGAATAGCCTTGAGTGTCTGAATAGCCTTGAGTGTCTGAATAGTTTTGACTGTCTGAATAGTCTTGAGTGTCTGAATAGTCTTGAGTGTCTGGAATAGCCTTGACTGTCTGAATAGCCTTGGAGTGTCTGAATAGTCTTGAGTGTCTGAATAGTCTTGACTGTCTGAATAGTCTTGACTGTCTGAGATAGCCTTGAGTGTCTGAATAGCCTTGAGTGTCTGGAATAGTTTTGACTGTCTGAATAGTCTTGAGTGTCTGAATAGTCTTGAGTGTCTGAATAGCCTTGACTGTCTGAGATAGCCTTGAGTGTCTGAATAGCCTTGACAGTCTGAATAGCCTTGAGTGTCTGAATACTTTTGATTGTCTGAATAGTTTTTGACTGTCTGAATAGTCTTGACTGTCTGAATAGTCTTGACTGTCTGAATAGCCTTGACTGTCTGAATAGCCATGAGTGTCTGAACAGCCTTGAGTGTCTGAATAGTTTTGACTGTCTGAATAGTCTTGAGTGTCTGAATAGTCTTGACTGTCTGAATAGTCTTAACTGTCTGAATAGCCTTGAGTGTTCTGAATAGCCTTGACTGTCTGAATAGCCTTGACTGTCTGAATAGTCTTGAGTGTCTGAATAGTCTTGACTGTCTGAATAGTCTTGAGTGTCTGAATAGTCTTGACTGTCTGAATAGCCTTGAGTGTCTGAATAGCCTTGACTGTCTGAATAGCCTTGACTGTCTGAATAGTCTTGGAGTGTCTGAATAGTCTTGACTGTCTGAGATAGTCTTTGACTGTCTGAATAGCCTTGAGTGTTCTGAATAGTCTTGACTGTCTGAATAGTCTTGAGTGTCTGAATAGTCTTGACTGTCTGAATAGCCTTGAGTGTCTGAATAGTTTTGACTGTCTGAATAGTCTTGAGTGTCTGAATAGTCTTGAGTGTCTGAATAGCCTTGAGTGTCTGAATAGCCTTGAGTGTCTGAATAGTTTTGACTGTCTGAATAGTCTTGAGTGTCTGAATAGTCTTGAGTGTCTGAATAGCCCTTGACTGTCTGAATAGCCTTGAGTGTCTGGAATAGTCTTGACTGTCTGAATAGTCTTGAGTGTCTGGAATAGTCTTGACTGTCTGAGATAGCCTTGACTGTCTGAATAGCCTTGAGTGTCTGAATAGCCTTGGACTGTCTGAATAGCCTTGACTGTCTGAATAGTCTTGACTGTCTGAATAGTCTTGACTGTCTGAATAGCCTTGACTGTCTGAATAGCCTTGACAGTGTCGGGAATAGCCTTGAGTGTCTGGAATAGTCTTGATTGTCTGAATAGTTTTTGACTGTCTGAGATAGTCTTGACTGTCTGAATAGTCTTGACTGTCTGAATAGCCTTGACTGTCTGAATAGCCTTGAGTGTCTGAACAGCCTTGAGTGTCTGGAATAGTTTTGACTGTCTGAATAGTCTTGAGTGTCTGAATAGTCTTGAGTGTCTGAATAGCCTTGACTGTCTGAATAGCCTTGACTGTCTGAATAGTCTTGAGTGTCTGAATAGTCTTGACTGTCTGAATAGTCTTTGACTGTCTGGAATAGCCTTGAGTGTCTGAATAGCCTTGAGTGTCTGAATAGTTTTGACTGTCTGAATAGTCTTGAGTGTCTGGAATAGTCTTGAGTGTCTGGAATAGCCTTGACTGTCTGAATAGCCTTGACTGTCTGGAATAGTCTTGAGTGTCTGAATGAGTCTTGACTGTCTGAATAGTCTTGACTGTCTGAATAGCCTTGAGTGTCTGAATAGCCTTGAGTGTCTGAATAGTTTTGACTGTCTGAATAGTCTTGAGTGTCTGAATAGTCTTGAGTGTCTGAATAGCCTTGACTGTCTGAATAGCCTTGAGTGTCTGAATAGCCTTGACTGTCTGAATAGCCTTGAGTGTCTGAATACTTTTGATTGTCTGAATAGTTTTGACTGTCTGAATAGTCTTGACTGTCTGAATAGTCTTGACTGTCTGAATAGCCTTGACTGTCTGAATAGCCTTGGAGTGTCTGAACAGCCTTGAGTGTCTGAATAGTTTTGACTGTCTGGAATAGTCTTGAGTGTCTGAATAGTCTTGAGTGTCTGAATAGCCTTGACTGTCTGAATAGCCTTGACTGTCTGAATAGTCTTGACTGTCTGAATAGTCTTGACTGTCTGAATAGTCTTGACTGTCTGAATAGCCTTGAGTGTCTGAATAGCCTTGAGTGTCTGAATAGTTTTGACTGTCTGAATAGTCTTGAGTGTCTGAATAGTCTTGAGTGTCTGAATAGCCTTGACTGTCTGAATAGTCTTGAGTGTCTGAATAGTCTTGACTGTCTGAATAGTCTTGACTGTCTGAATAGCCTTGACTGTCTGAATAGCCTTGAGTGTCTGAATAGCCTTGTGTGTCTGAATAGTTTTGACTGTCTGAATAGTCTTGAGTGTCTGAATAGTCTTGAGTGTCTGAATAGCCTTGACTGTCTGAATAGCCTTGACTGTCTGAATAGTCTTGAGTGTCTGAATAGTCTTGACTGTCTGAATAGCCTTGACTGTCTGAATAGCCTTGAGTGTCTGAATAGCCTTGTGTGTCTGAATAGTTTTGACTGTCTGAATAGTCTTGAGTGTCTGAATAGTCTTGAGTGTCTGAATAGCCTTGACTGTCTGAATAGTTTTGACTGTCTGAATAGTCTTGAGTGTCTGAATAGTCTTGAGTGTCTGAATAGCCTTGACTGTCTGAATAGCCTTGAGTGTCTGAATAGCCTTGACAGACGGAATAGCCTTGAGTGTCTGAATACTTTTGATTGTCTGAATAGTTTTGACTGTCTGAATAGTCTTGACTGTCTGAATAGTCTTGACTGTCTGAATAGCCTTGACTGTCTGAATAGGCTTGAGTGTCTGAACAGCCTTGAGTGTCTGAATAGTTTTGACTGTCTGAATAGTCTTGAGTGTATGAATAGCCTTGACTGTCTGAATAGCCTTGACTGTCTGAATAGTCTTGAGTGTCTGAATAGTCTTGACTGTCTGAATAGTCTTGACTGTCTGAATAGCCTTGAGTGTCTGAATAGCCTTGAGTGTCTGAATAGTTTTGACTGTCTGAATAGTCTTGAGTGTCTGAATAGTCTTGAGTGTCTGAATAGCCTTGACTGTCTGAATAGCCTTGAGTGTCTGAATAGTCTTGACTGTCTGAATAGTCTTGACTGTCTGAATAGCCTTGAGTGTTCTGAATAGCCTTGACTGTCTGAATAGCCTTGACTGTCTGAATAGTCTTGAGTGTCTGAATAGTCTTGACTGTCTGAATAGTCTTGAGTGTCTGAATAGCCTTGACTGTCTGAATAGCCTTGAGTGTCTGAATAGCCTTGACTGTCTGAATAGCCTTGACTGTCTGAATAGTCTTGAGTGTCTGAATAGTCTTGACTGTCTGAATAGTCTTGACTGTCTGAATAGCCTTGAGTGTCTGAATAGTCTTGAGTGTCTGAATAGCCTTGAGTGTCTGAATAGCCTTGAGTGTCTGAATAGTTTTGACTGTCTGAATAGTCTTGAGTGTCTGAATAGCCTTGAGTGTCTGAATAGCCTTGACTGTCTGAATAGCCTTGAGTGTCTGAATAGTCTTGACTGTCTGAATAGTCTTGAGTGTCTGAATAGTCTTGACTGTCTGAATAGCCTTGACTGTCTGAATAGCCTTGAGTGTCTGAATAGCCTTGACTGTCTGAATAGCCTTGACTGTCTGAATAGTCTTGACTGTCTGAATAGTCTTGACTGTCTGAATAGCCTTGACTGTCTGAATAGCCTTGACAGACGGAATAGGCTTGAGTGTCTGAATACTTTTGATTGTCTGAATAGTTTTGACTGTCTGAATAGTCTTGAGTGTCTGAATAGTCTTGACTGTCTGAATAGCCTTGACTGTCTGAATAGCCTTGAGTGTCTGAACAGCCTTGAGTGTCTGAATAGTTTTGACTGTCTGAATAGCCTTGAGTGTCTGAATAGTCTTGAGTGTCTGAATAGCCTTGAGTGTCTGAATAGCCTTGAGTGTCTGAATAGTTTTGACTGTCTGAATAGTCTTGAGTGTCTGAATAGCCTTGAGTGTCTGAATAGCCTTGACTGTCTGAATAGCCTTGAGTGTCTGAATAGTCTTGACTGTCTGAATAGTCTTGAGTGTCTGAATAGTCTTGACTGTCTGAATAGCCTTGACTGTCTGAATAGCCTTGAGTGTCTGAATAGCCTTGACTGTCTGAATAGCCTTGACTGTCTGAATAGTCTTGACTGTCTGAATAGTCTTGACTGTCTGAATAGCCTTGACTGTCTGAATAGCCTTGACAGACGGAATAGCCTTGAGTGTCTGAATACTTTTGATTGTCTGAATAGTTTTGACTGTCTGAATAGTCTTGAGTGTCTGAATAGTCTTGAGTGTCTGAATAGCCTTGACTGTCTGAATAGCCTTGACTGTCTGAATAGTCTTGAGTGTCTGAATAGTCTTGACTGTCTGAATAGTCTTGACTGTCTGAATAGCCTTGAGTGTCTGAATAGCCTTGAGTGTCTGAATAGCCTTGAGTGTCTGAATAGTTTTGACTGTCTGAATAGTCTTGAGTGTCTGAATAGCCTTGACTGTCTGAATAGCCTTGACTGTCTGAATAGTCTTGAGTGTCTGAATAGTCTTGACTGTCTGAATAGTCTTGACTGTCTGAATAGCCTTGAGTGTCTGAATAGCCTTGAGTGTCTGAATAGTTTTGACTGTCTGAATAGTCTTGAGTGTCTGAATAGTCTTGAGTGTCTGAATAGCCTTGACTGTCTGAATAGCCTTGAGTGTCTGAATAGCCTTGACAGACGGAATAGCCTTGAGTGTCTGAATACTTTTGATTGTCTGAATAGTTTTGACTGTCTGAATAGTCTTGAGTGTCTGAATAGTCTTGAGTGTCTGAATAGCCTTGAGTGTCTGAATAGCCTTGACTGTCTGAATAGCCTTGACTGTCTGAATAGTCTTGAGTGTCTGAATAGTCTTGACTGTCTGAATAGTCTTGACTGTCTGAATAGCCTTGAGTGTCTGAATAGCCTTGAGTGTCTGAATAGTTTTGACTGTCTGAATAGTTTTGAGTGTCTGAATAGTCTTGAGTGTCTGAATAGCCTTGACTGTCTGAATAGCCTTGACTGTCTGAATAGTCTTGAGTGTCTGAATAGTCTTGACTGTCTGAATAGTCTTGACTGTCTGAATAGCCTTGAGTGTCTGAATAGCCTTGAGTGTCTGAATAGTTTTGACTGTCTGAATAGTCTTGAGTGTCTGAATAGTCTTGAGTGTCTGAGATAGCCTTGACTGTCTGAATAGCCTTGAGTGTCTGAATAGTCTTGACTGTCTGAATAGTCTTGACTGTCTGAGATAGCCTTGAGTGTTCTGAATAGCCTTGACTGTCTGGAATAGCCTTGACTGTCTGAATAGTCTTGAGTGTCTGAGATAGTCTTGACTGTCTGAATAGTCTTGACTGTCTGAATAGCCTTGACTGTCTGAATAGCCTTGAGTGTCTGAATAGCCTTGTGTGTCTGAATAGTTTTGACTGTCTGAATAGTCTTGAGTGTCTGAATAGTCTTGAGTGTCTGAATAGCCTTGACTGTCTGAATAGCCTTGACTGTCTGAATAGTCTTGAGTGTCTGAATAGTCTTGACTGTCTGAATAGCCTTGACTGTCTGAATAGCCTTGAGTGTCTGAATAGCCTTGTGTGTCTGAATAGTTTTGACTGTCTGAATAGTCTTGAGTGTCTGAATAGTCTTGAGTGTCTGAATAGCCTTGACTGTCTGAATAGCCTTGACTGTCTGAATAGTCTTGAGTGTCTGAATAGTCTTGACTGTCTGAATAGTCTTGACTGTCTGAATAGCCTTGAGTGTCTGAATAGCCTTGAGTGTCTGAATAGTTTTGACTGTCTGGAATAGTCTTGAGTGTCTGAATAGTCTTGAGTGTCTGAATAGCCTTGACTGTCTGAATAGCCTTGAGTGTCTGAATAGTCTTGAGTGTCTGAATAGTCTTGACTGTCTGAATAGCCTTGAGTGTTCTGAATAGCCTTGACTGTCTGAATAGCCTTGAGTATCTGAATAGTCTTGAGTGTCTGAATAGCCTTGACTGTCTGAATAGCCTTGAGTGTCTGAATAGCCTTGACAGACGGAATAGCCTTGAGTGTCTGAATACTTTTGATTGTCTGAATAGTTTTGACTGTCTGAATAGTCTTGACTGTCTGAATAGTCTTGACTGTCTGAATAGCCTTGACTGTCTGAATAGCCTTGAGTGTCTGAACAGCCTTGAGTGTCTGAATAGTTTTGACTGTCTGAATAGTATTGAGTGTATGAATAGCCTTGACTGTCTGAATAGCCTTGACTGTCTGAATAGTCTTGAGTGTCTGAATAGTCTTGACTGTCTGAATAGTCTTGACTGTCTGAATAGCCTTGACTGTCTGAATAGCCTTGAGTGTCTGAATAGCCTTGAGTGTCTGGAATAGTCTTTGACTGTCTGAATAGTCTTGAGTGTCTGAACATTCTTGAGTAAATTGAATAGCCTTGACTGTCTGAATAGTCTTGAGTGTCTGAATAGTCTTGACTGTCTGAATAGTCTTGACTGTCTGAATAGCCTTGACTGTTCTGAATAGCCTTGGAGTGTCTGAATAGCCTTGACTGTCTGAATAGTCTTGAGTGTCTGAATAGTCTTGACTGTCTGAATAGTCTTGACTGTCTGAATAGTCTTGACTGTCTGAATAGCCTTGAGTGTCTGAATAGCCCTTGACTGTCTGAATAATTTTGGAGTGTCTGAATAGTCTTGAGTGTCTGGAATAGTCTTGAGTGTCTGAATAGTCTTTGACTGTCTGAATAGCCTTGAGTGTCTGAATAGTCTTGAGTGTTCAAGAATAGTCTGACTGTCTGAATAGTCTTGACTGTCTGAATAGCCTTGAGTGTCTGAATAGCCTTGAGTGTCTGGAATAGTTTTGACTGTCTGAATAGTCTTGGAGTGTCTGAATAGTCTTGGAGTGTCTGAATAGCCTTGACTGTCTGGAATAGCCTTGAGTGTCTGGAATAGCTTTGACTGTCTGGAATAGTCTTGAGTGTCTGAATAGTCTTGACTGTCTGAATAGTCTTGAGTGTCTGGAATAGCCTTGACGCCTGAATAGCCTTGACTGTCTGGAATAGTCTTGACTGTCTGAATAGTCTTGACTGTCTGAATAGTCTTGACTGTCTGGAATAGCCTTGAGTGTCTGGAATAGCCTTTGAGTGTCAATAGTTTTGACTGTCTGAATAGTCTTGAGTGTCTGAATAGTCTTGACTGTCTGAATAGCCTTGACTGTCTGAATAAATTTGACTGTCTGAATAGCCTTGAGTGTCTGAATAGCCTTGACTGTCTGAATAGCTTTGACTGTCTGAATAGTCTTTGAGTGTCTGAATAGTCTTGACTGTCTGAATAGTTTTGACTGTCTGAATAGCCTTGACTGTCTGAATAGCCTTGGAGTGTCTGAATAGCCTTGACTGTCTGAATAGCCTTGAGTGTCTGGAATAGTCTTGACTGTCTGAATAGTCTTGACTGTCTGAATAGTCTTGACTGTCTGAATAGCCTTGACTGTCTGAATAGTCTTGACTGTCTGAATAGTCTTGAGTGTCTGAATAGCCTTTGACTGTCTGAATAGTCTTGAGTGTCTGAACAGCCTTGAGTGTCTGAATAGTTTTGACTGTCTGAATAGTCTTGGAGTGTCTGAAGAAGTTTTGACTGTCTGAATAGTTTTGACTGTCTGCATAGCCTTGAGTGTCTGAATAGTTTTGACTGTCTGAATAGTCTTGAGTGTCTGAATAGCCTTGAGTGTCTGGAATAGCCTTGAGTGTCTGAATAGTTTTGACTGTCTGAATAGTCTTGACTGTCTGAATAGCCTTGGAGTGTCTGAATAGCCTTGGAATGTCTGGAATAGCCTTGAGTGTCTGAATAGTTTTGACTGTCTTGAATAGTCTTGAGTGTCTGAATAGCCTTGACTGGTCTGAATAGCCTTTGAGTGTCTGAATAGCCTTGACTGTCTGAATAGTCTTGAGTGTCTGGAATAGTCTTGACTGTCTGAATAGTCTTGACTGTCTGAATAGCCTTGACTGTCTGAATAGCCTTGGAGTGTCTGAATAGTTTTGACTGTCTGAATAGCTCTTGGAGTGTCTGAATAGTCTTGGAGTGTCTGGAATAGTTTTGACTGTCTGAATAGTCTTGAGTGTCTGAATAGTCTTGAGTGTCTGAATAGCCTTGACTGTCTGAATAGCCTTGACTGTCTGAATAGCCTTGAGTGTCTGGAATAGCCCTTGACTGTCTGGAATAGCTTTGACTGTCTGAATAGCCTTGAGTGTCTGAATAGTCTTGACTGTCTGAATAGTCTTGAGTGTCTGAATAGTCTTGACTGTCTGAATAGTTTTGGACTGTCTGAATAGCCTTGACTGTCTGAATAGCCTTTGAGTGTCTGAATAGCCTTGACTGTCTGAGATAGCCTTGACTGTCTGGAATAGTCTTGACTGTCTGAATAGTCTTGACTGTCTGAATAGTCTTGACTGTCTGAATAGTTTTGAGTGTCTGAATAGTCTTGACTGTCTGAATAGCCTTGAGTGTCTGAATAGCCTTGACTGTCTGAATAGCCTCTTGATCAATCTGAATAGCTTTTGAGTGTCTGAATAGCCTTGACTAGCCTGAATAGTCTTTGAGGTCTGGAATAGCCTTGACTGTCTGGAATAAATTGACTGTCTGAATAGTCTTGAGTGTCTGAATAGTCTTGACTGTCTGAATAGTTTTGACTGTCTGAATAGCCTTGACTGTCTGGAATAGCCTTTGACTGTCTGGAATAGCCTTGACTGTCTGAATAGCCTTGAGTGTTCTGAATAGTCTTGACATGTGCTGAATAGTCTTGACTGTCCTGAATAGCCTTGGAGTGTCTGGAACAGCCTTGAGTGTCTGGTGAGATAGTTCTGACTGTCTGAATAATTTTGGAGTGTCTGAATGAGTCTTGGAGTGTCTGAATAGTCTTGAGTGTCTGAGAAGGCCTTGACTGTCTGAGATAGCCTTGACTGTCCTACAAGATAGTCTTGAGGTTCGGAATAGTCTTGACTGTCTGGAATAACCTTGAGTGTTCTGAGATAGCCTTGACTGTCTGAATAGCCTTGAGTGTCTGGAATAGCCTTTGAGTGTCTGAATAGTCTTTGACTGTCCTGGAATGAAGCTCTTGGAGTGTCTGAGATAGTCTTGGAGTGTCTGGAATAGCCTTGACTGTCTGAATAGCCTTTGACTGTCTGGAATAGCTTTGAGCTGTCTGGAATAGCTCTTGAGTGTCTGAATAGTCTTGACTGTCCTGAATAGTCTTTGAGTGTTCTGAATAGCGGCCTTGACTGTCCTGAATAGCCTTGACTGTCTGGAATAGTCTTGAGTGTCTGAATAGTCTTGACTGTCTGAATAGTCTTGAGTGTCTGAATAGTCTTGACTGTCTGAATAGCCTTGAGGTGTCTGGAATAGCACTTGAGTGTCTGGAATAGTTCTGACTGTCTTAATAATTTTGGAGTGTCTGAGTAGTCTTGAGTGTCTGAATAGTCTTGGAGTGTCTGAATAGCCTTGACTGTCTGGAATAGCCTTGACTGTTTCTGAAATAGTCTTAAGTGTCTGAATAGTCTTGACTGGTCTGAGATAGTCTTGACTGTCTGAATAGCCTTGGAGTGTCTGAATAGTCTTGGGTATGGCCTTGAGTGTCTGGAATAGTCTTGACTGTCTGAATAGTCTTGACTGTCTACAGAATAGTCTTAGACTGTCTGGAATAGCTCTTTGAGTGTCTGGAACAGCCTTGAGTGTCTGAATAGTTTTGACTGTCTGAATAGTATTGAGTGTATGAATAGCCTTGAGTCAGTCTGAATAGCCTTGACTGTCTGAATAGTCTTGGGAGTGTCTGAATAGCCTTGA